>JAOTAX010000197.1:37566559-37585718 GCA_025629825.1 Erythroxylum guanchezii
ACTCCAATTTAAAAATCACCTCATTTGGAATCCTATAGATCCAGATACAATCAAAACATTGAAGTATGCTCAGTAAATCTAATCCCATTGACAATGTTCCAACAGACTCCCACAATTTCCTTTGATCACTTCTTTTTCAATTTAATTCAGAATACTACAAAATTTTATGGAGAGGTAGTACAATGTCTTAGAAATATTTTGGTTCAAGAATCACCTCATTTGGAGGTCAGATGATGTAGTTATGCCCAAAAGAATCAACTATGTCAATGTCCTCAATCATTTCCAACCTACTTTGGCGCGATTGCCATATCGCTCAGTCTAGAAGTCGGATTGCTTTCGTGTTTAAACCATTTGAAAGAGTACTTCGAGATCTACAACTTTCATGAAGACCATAAAGCGAGATTTGGCCTTTAAAATGGTCAAAAACGTGATTTTCCAAAGCTGTCCCGTGAATGTCCGTTAAACGGACATGCATGTTCGTTTAACGGACATTGTCGGGCCAAAATGCACCATTTCATCGGAGAAAGTCCGTTAAATGGACATGGGCAATGCAAGGGGTCCTTTTTGACCCGAAAAGGTCTGTTAAACGGACCTAAAATCCGTTAAATGGACATGGGGGTTCCCAAAACCCCTCCAAACCCTCTCCAATGGTTCCTACACTCATTCTAACATCATATACACCCATACACTTCTGAAATTCACCTCTTTTAGCACAAAACCACTTCATATCAACTCATATACCAATTAGATTTCATTAAACTCTCCAATTCCAACTCATTTCATTCATCATACTCAACTACATCTTATCATTCAAACATTCCTATTCTTCTCCCAAAACCTAGCTTGTTCCTAAATATCAAACACTTCATATTCCAAATTCCAACATCTCAAGTTAATGACTTCTTGATGCATCCATCAAGCTTAGTTCAATAACATCCTTACCTAATTTCATTTTTCCTATTTGCTCATAATCACCCAATTCACAACATAAACATATACATTCATCCAAGTTTTTGCAACATTCAGTTCTCATTTTCACATCAAAATTTGAGACTCTTAGAAGCACAATTTATAATCGATGTCTTCATATGAAAGATAGCCATATGACTCTAGTTTAATCTAAATCAAAAATCAACTCAATTGGATAACTACAAAACAATTTATGGCTAACACAAAAGTATATCAGTAAAACTTTTCCTGCTACAATTTTCCAGATTTTTCCAACTTCTAACAATTTACCTCCAACTCATCTTATACCTAGCTTTTCTCTTCCATTTCATTTCCTCATCACTCCCTATCCAAATGAACTCCATACGTCAATCACAAACAAATTATGATCTAGTATGATCATGAACCAAAAACAGAGCATATACACCTACCCATTCATAACCAATTTTCCACACTCATCTAAACATCATTATATACAAAAATCTAACTTCCAAAACATCTCTACAACACATTATATATCATTAATCATCATACATAAACAAAAGCAAGAACTTTACCTAGGTTTCCCATCAATCATGACCCATACATGCAATTCACATAATCAAGTCATCAAAACTCAATTTACCCTTCATTCTAGCATATACCAAACTCTTTATCAAGGTCATTCAACCTCTATACTATTTCTATAAATCATCACTCATCAATAACATAAATTTTACACCCCCTTCCCTATACACGACACCCATATACCCAAAATCCCATCTCATGCAATTTACCTCTAAAATATCATCAAAATTGCTTCATTTAACCAAAACCTATGATATTAACAGGATACTTACTTGATTTAGCTCCCAAATCTTCATAATCTCTCTCAACCCTAGCTCTCAAGCATCACTTGATCATCATCTTGAAGGAGGCAAGGATAGGTTTTTCTTGTGGCAAAATGAAGAAACAATAAGATGGAAGAAGAAATTGAAAGATGGAGCAAGGTTCAATGTGGGTGAGACAAAAACTCATGAAGGAGAAAGAGAGAAGAAGAAGAGGCCACGAAAATGAAGAAAGCAAGAGCTAAAAATGAAGACAAACCAATTTTGTTGTCTTTTAAGCGGAGAGTAACGTGGATTGGATGAGTGGTGAGTGGTAGTGACACTTGTCACTGCCACTTGTCACCTTCTTATGGTCCCATGTGGACTTATTTGAAAAACTAATCTATTTGTCTCCAATTTTTACTCCAATTGTCTCCCAATTTTAATGACACTTGTCAATAATTCCTAAGGTCATTTATCAAAATTTTCAATTCCATTGGACAGTAAATTCTACTACCAGTTAACAATTGTCTTACCACTTAGCATTTTTTCTAGTCCAGAAATTACCCCAAATTTTTCAGAAAATTCTTCTAAAATTTTCCAAAAATTCTTAAGCAACAATTATACTCTCCAATTCAATTTTCGATACCAATTCATATTTCTCAATAACAATCACATTTATTAACAATTTTACCCAGAATGTTAATGAATGCTTGTACAATTATTGTTATATGCAAAGATTCGCTATTCATGTGCATGTGCACCGTATGTAATGCATGAGCATGAGATGTGTTGTCCCAATTTCTCTTATTGATCTCACATGTACCAAATTTCTTTTTAGGGTTCTAACCCTTTGGATGGAAACGGGATGTTACAAAAACGAATGGTTCACAGTGATTCAATAACACAGGCTCTTGCTGCCCTCACCTTAGACAACTCCGTCACTAACACAGAATGGACTGCTGATACAGTAGCTTTATATCACTTGACAAGTAAGTATAACATGTTGACTAATATTCATAAATATTCTGGGTCTGATTCAATCTTAATTGGAGATGGCTCTTCTTTACCTGTAATAGGTATTGGTGATTTATATGTTAAACAGAAAAAGATTCTAACTCTTCACGATGTTCTTTTAGTTCCGAATCTGAAAAAAAATTCTTTTAATAAGTCAATTAACCTCCTAATTTCCTATCAACTGTGAATTTTCTGATGATGGTTTTTGTATAAAGTAACGGAAAGCAGGACATCCTCTACTAACAGGGAAAAGGAAGCATAACCTGTATGTCTTATCCGATATACCAGAAGCCCACTTCTCTCATTGTTTCAAATCTGGCACTGTAGAAATTTGGCATCAACGTTTAGGACATCCTTAAGTTTCAATTGTTCAGTTGTTAAGAAATAAAAGATTTATTGATGTTACAGGTCCTTCATGGCCTGCACATTTATATGATAGTTATCAATTAGGAAAACTCAGCAAACTTCCTTTTGCTTCTTCTAAACATTTTAGTTATGGTATTTTGATAAAATCCACTGTGATTTATGGGACTGCTCTTATATTACCTATTGGGAAGTTTAAGTTTTATGCATGTTTAGTTGATGATTTTTCAAAACATACTTGGATCATTCCATTAAAACATAAATCTAATTTTTTTACTGCATGTTTAGCTTTCGAACAATATCTCTCAAGACGGTTTAATAAAAAAATAAAAATATTTCATTTAAATGGTGGAGGAGAGTCTGTCAATTCTATATTATCATCACATTTTCTTACAACAGGTATTATTCATCAAATCTCATGCCTTTATACTCTAGAGCAAACATGTATGGTTGAGAAAAGGCACAGAATTACAGGTGAACTAGGTATGACAATGTTATTTCATAGTCATGCACCTCTTTGTTTATGGGTAAAAGCATTTACCACATCAGTGTTTCTTCTTAACAGGTTACCATCTTCATCTCTTCATTTTGACACTCCATATTTTCAGCTACATGGCACTCATCCTTACTACACATCACTTCGTGGCTTTGGTTCTAAATGCTTCCCTTATACCTGGGATACAAGAACTCATAAATTTGATCCTAAAACTATTTTGTGTGTTTTTGTAGGATAAAGTGAAAAACATAAAGGTTACAAATGTTTCCATCCATCTACTAAGAAAATTTTCATTTCTCGACACGTTTTTGATGATAATGTCTTTCCTTTTAAATCTTCATCTGTTCCTACTACTGTCTCACATGCTCTTCATATATTTGATACTTGGTTACCTTTTTCTAACACTCATCTTAATTCAGGTACACTTCTTCAAATGTCTACCGCACCAAATTGTATTCCTTTACCATCTATTGACTGCTTGCAGTCTGAGGCAAACTCACTTAGTGATACATCTATGCTAAACACTAATGAGACTAACTTTCCTAATCCTGCCTCTGCCGAACTCAGCTTCCCTACCCAGCTTCTTGAATTACACACTGATAACCATACCTCTTCACCTGTGTCCCCTCCTTCCACGAACCCAATATGTCCTTATGTCTCACCTCTTGTTCATCCTATGTTAACTAGATCCAAACACAGAATTGTTAAGCCAAATCCAAGATATGCTTTAATAGTAACTTCACTTGCTACAATTCCGTGTGAACCCAAAAACATTAAATATGCCCTCTCACATCCTAGTTGGAAAGTCGCTATGCTTGATGAACTTGCTGCACTACACCAAAATGAAACTAGGCAATTAGTTCCACGCACTCCAGATATGCATGTCATTGGTTCCAAATGGGTTTTTAAGTCTAAGCTCAAACTTGATGGTACGTTGGATCATCTTACGGCTCGATTAGTTGCCAAAGGCTATCATCAGGTGGATGGTATTGATTATATAGAGACATTTTCTCTTGTCATAAAACCATGTACAATTCGTTTAATCTTAACTATTGCTCTCGTAAAACATTGGCCCATTCGTCAACTAGACATCAAGAATACCTTTTTACATGGAAACATTGTTGAAGACATTTATATGGAATAACCACCAGGTATGGCTGATTCACAAAACCCTTTCCACGTGTGTAAGCTTCAATGTGCTCTATATGGACTCAAACAAGCACCTGGTGATCCTTCTCTTTTTATTTCTCTTTCCGCTAACGGTTTACTTGTTTTACTTCTCTACGTTGATGATATGCTTCTTACAGGATCCTCTATGGAGCTTGTTATCTCCTTCATTCAAATTTTGGTTGTGAGTTCTCTATGAAAGACTTAGGTCCGGTGCATCGTTTCTTAAGCATTGAGATTTCCTCTACATCCGATAGGTTACATCTATCTCAGTCTCATTATGCGCTTACCATTTGTTAAGATATTTGTTATATATCTAAGTAATTAGTTTTGACATTCTTTATTAATTGGAACTATAAGATATTAATTGGATGATGATAGCTAACCAATAGTCCTTGTTTGACTTAAATTCAAAAGGCTATTTTGGATAATGTTCTAGATGTGATATAACTCTATCTTGAGTTGGAGTGTGTACAACTCACATCTAAGTGTGTGCATGTGTGAAGACTCATTGGTAAACAAGAAACCAAAAATTTAAGTGAAAGATTAAGACTACGAAAAGAGAAAGAATTTCAGTTTTCCTGGCTAAGAAGACAAGCTATTACTTTTTGATCTTTCACGAATGTGATGAGATGAGCCATGGAAGGTAACAGATGGTGTTCAATACGTATATGGATGAGTATGAGAAGCTTGTGATAAGGATGGCAACTCCTAGGGCGTGAAGGGATTTTGCTAGTTAGTGTCGTATATGTCTCTATCATATAGCAGAAGTGAATCTGTGTAAGTATTATTAAGTGGGCAGTGGGCATTAAATAGAGAAGGGATAAAAAACGTAGCTGGTGTGGGATATATGTTCTGATTTTATATACACCATGGGTTAACTTCTTATTTCCAAGAGTTCTGTGATTGTGTGTGAAATATACATGGTGTGTGTAATGTCCCATATGGTTTAATTAGAGTTGTTGAAGCTAGTCAATATACGTGATTTCTTGGCTGCACATTCTTCATTGGCTGTGTGTGATTTCTTTGTTGAATTGTTTTTGGTTGGATGTGTGTAACTTCTTAGTTGAATCTTGTTTTGTTGGTTGTATGTAGTGTGCATGTATAACTTCATCTTGGGTAGCAATGATTATTAATTGATTTCTTTATGGGTTGCGTATACTTTGGTTGGTGAATATGTTATCGGTGCAGCTGTGGCTTCGTGTTGGTGTTTATGTGAATCAGCCCGTTGTTGTTGCGACGACTTCCAGATTTATTTCAGTGGAGCTGAACCTTTTGGAAAGTTGTTCTTTTCTTTTATCTAAAGTGTATTACTGTTTTGTTCTTAGTTGATTGATCACTTGAGTTGTTTATTTTGTATCTTTATTATCAAATACTATTGAGAAAATTCTTTGATGAGGTTAACACGAGTTGGTCGTATTATTGGGTATGAAATTCTTTCGCGGGAAATGAGGTTGAGAGATAGTGTTAAGGGTTGAGTGGTGTCGGTTCAGTAAAGCCTTGGGTAAATCTATTATACTTCGAAGAAAGTATTAAGTTAGGTAAAGGCCTCGCAAACGTAGACAAAATATACCAAACTGCGTTACCAAATTGTTGGTACTTTTTATTATTTCATTTTTTATTGTTTTTGTTTTTGTTTGTGCTAGAGATGTTCACGGTAAAATTGGAAAGTTTGTGAAACTACTACCCCCTTCAGTTTTTCACCATTCTTGAACAGTCCCATATGCTTCACTGTCAGCCCATGCCGACACCTCTAGAGTTCAATTCCGGACTTGTTACTGATTCAACTCCTCTTGATGATCCGAGTCATTTTTGTAGAATTGTTGGTGCTCTCCAATATCTCACCCTCACATGACCATATCTTTCCTACAGTATCAATTATATATCTCAATGCATGCACGCTCCTATACAGCTTCTCATCTCAAATTGGTTCGTTGAATTCTTCGATATCTGAAAGGCACCATTAGCACTAGTTGACATCTCACTTGCAATAAGTCTCTTGAATTGTCCGCCTTCTCTGATGCTGACTGGGCTGGTTGTGTTGGCCCCCGATATTTTTCTTGTTGAATTAAGCATAATTTAAATGAATTATGAGGTTTGATAGATAAAGTTTTGGAACTACTTAAATGTTAATAGGATTTTATTATATGGTTTGGTTGTATTAAAAGTGGTAAGAATGCATAAAGGTATTTTAGGCAAGTCACTTAAGCATATAAGGCTATAAGCATTAAAGTGAAGGGCAAAGTGGACCTTTCACGTTCATTAAAAGTAGAAATTAGAAGAAGAAGAATTGTGAATGAGGGAGAGAAGAAGAGAGTGTTGTGGGAATAGAGAAAAGAAGAGAAGAATTAGGGTTTTTGGAGATCTTGAAGGATTTGAAGAATCTTGGAGCTAAACAAGCAAGTACAAGCATTCTTTCTTTCTTGATTGGTTGGATTAACCTTATTTAGTGATAGTTAGAAGTGAAAATGGGGTTGAATGTGTGTAGGAAGTTGTTAATGGATGGTGTATGAAAAATGTTTTAATCTTCTAGGGTTAATGATTATGTTATGTTTGTGAATGATTTTGGGTTGAAATGAGCTTAGAAATGAACTGAGAATGATGGTTTAGGTTAAGATGAGTTATATTTGAAAGATGGGAAGTATATAGATGGAGAATGTCGAAAAATTTCTTCGGTGTGGGTTTCTGGAGAAGTTCGCCGTGGCGAGCTCCAATAATTTCGCCGCGGCGAGGCCCAGTTTTTCTGCACATACATGTTTTGGTATTTTGGGCATAACTTTTGCTGTAGATATCTAAATGAGGTGATTTTTAATTCGTTGTAAACTAGAAACATAGGGCTACAATTTGTATGAAGGAATCAAGTTCCAATTAAGTCTCTAAAGATCTCAAATTTTAAAGGGAAGTTGAACATAGAATGCTTTATTAGTATTGGAACAAACCAAAAATGATTGGGGCATAACTTTTAGAATACTAAACCAAATTGAGTGATTTTAGAGTCATTATAAACTTATGATAATGAAGAAAAATTTTCTAGAAGAGAATATTATCAGATTTTGTCATTTACTTGATCAGAGTGATCATAAAAAATTGACCCGAATGTTTGGACTTTTGGAAGAGTTTGAGTTTTTAGAATTTATCTTAGTGAATATGCAATATATGGGTCCTCAAATTGTATTCCTATTGAATGGGAATTTTGTATTTGATAAAGGGAATCAAGGAAGGCAAGAGGATCAAGAGGAGAGGCATCTTTTAAGCATGTATCCAAGCAAGGAATTCAGGTGGGTTTCATGTTTATAATTGAATAATGAGCCATTAAAGTTTTTCCAAATCAAGAGAACAAAATGATTTCAATTTCTTCATATATTGCTTTTAAACGATTTAAAGAATTTGCTCATGTGTGTATATGCTTAATTGATTGGATATGAATTGTTATGATTATTGAAAATGCATTGAGATTTATGAATTATGATCAAGTTATGCCATTTAAACATGTCATGGCATTTTGTATGAATGAAAAGATAGAAAAAGCTTGAAAGTATGAGCATTCGATAAATTGATTTAAGCATGATTATGTGCTTTGTTTGGGCAAGAGAGGAACATTTCGTTAGTCACGTGCACGTCAACATATAACCTTCTCCCGGCTACCCACTTGAGGCCACGAGATCCTGAGAAATCGGACTTGTTTTGTTCACGATATAAACTTCGATTTATCCGTTTTGTTCCACGGAACTCTCGAGCCATTTGTTTGTGCATAACATCTTTGAATTGTCAAGTATGTTGCATAAATTGAGTGTTTTGTATTGATGGTTAAATGGATATGCTGTGTTGATGTGATGATATTTTAACTATGAGTTTTAAGTTCAAATTGCAAATTTGACTGAGGATTTGAGAACGAAGCATTTTATGAATTCATTATGATTTTCATATGACAAATGAACATTTCAACGGTTTTGCTTATTCTTCATTATAAACTTGTTACCCACAAGCGTTAAGCTCACCCCCTTTCTGTCCCCACCTTCAGGTGTTGAGCAAGAGATGGAATGAAAGCAAGTCAAGGCATCACTCCAAATTTGCTTATGTTGTGTTTTGAGTTATTTTTGTAAAATACAAGGCTTTAGTCGCATTTAAGGATTTCTAGTTCATGTAACCTTTGTCTTTTGAGATTTTGGATTATTGTTGTAATTGTGGCTTGGAATGCCTTTAGAGCTTGTAAAAACCTATTCTTTGATGTTAAGGAATTATGAATTATGTATGGATGATGTTGAGTGGAAGTATGAATTTGTGTATATATATAAGATTGAGTTGAAATTTGGTATACGTTAGGAAATGATCAATTTGATATGATTATTTTGATTGTGAATTATGGTTACATACATATATATAAGTGAGATGTGCTATGGAAAAGGAACATAGAAATGGTATGAGACTTTGAGCTTCATGAATTCTATGGATTACCCTCATGTTTGTACGACGAGCAATAATACGCATACGTTTTATGGTTTAAGGGTTGGACTCCGGAAACGGGGCCCAACATGTTTGGTATCAGAGCAAGAAGAGATTACAAGGAGCCACGCTCAGGTATGATGGTATTTGTTAAGAGTTGGATTCCGGAAACGGGATCCAACAGGTTGTCCTACAACAAGGTGTTCTACTACCAGGTATTGCACCTTCCTTGGCTCAAATATCATTTCCTGGTGTGCAAAGAAACAACACACAGTCTCTTGGTTTAGTATTGAAGCTGATTATCGTGCAATGGCCCATACTGCTGCTAAACTTACATGGCTCACTTACATTCTCAATGATCTCCACATATCACTCTCATTTACACCGATCTTATACTGTGATAATATCAGTGCTTTGTATATGACTATCAACCCTGTCTTCCATGCACGGAGTAAACATATCGAATTGGATTACCGTTATGTATGTGAACGAGTTGCTCTTGGATTACTTGTCACTAAACATATGTCTTCTAATGCACAAGTTGCTGATATATTCACTAAACCTATGCCCAAGGTTGCTCTTGCCTTTTTTTGCACCAAACTGTGCCTTTAACCCCGGCTCAATTTGTAAGAGGATATTAACACAGCCCATCTTGATATCAAACGTGTGAGTCCATGGAGTGATAAGGAATCCTAGAAGATATGAAGTGATAAGGATGATAATACTCACAGAAATATTAAAGGAAATATGATTGGCAGCAAGGACATATAAAGAGCAACAAATTCCTATGTATAACAACCATTTATGACATATAAAGGAAACTCTAACTAACTGACAAATATATTTGATATTCTTATGAGTTGTTTGCCGCTGAATTAGAGTAGCTCATAATCTTTTAGTTCTATCTTGTGTAACAACCATTTATGTAATAGTCTATTTATAGTTTGCTCTCTATGTACATATTATGAAAGCAGGAGGAACCAACTTGTTTTTGAATAATAAAAGCCATTCTTTTTGCTACAGTTCTATTTTTTGTCTAACACTCCTATATTTTTCTTGATCAGTGATGTCTCTTGCTTCTTATGGTGTATAATCAACACATTTATTCCCAACATCATTCCCAACTCCCTCAAAATCATCTACATCTACTCTTTCATTAAAACATTTCCATCTAATTGAAGATAAAGTTCGAATAATTAAATATCCTGTAGTTAGTACAAATTCTCCCCAAAATTCAATAAGAAGTGCATTTTTTTTGGACATCCCAGTACAAAAAGTTTGATAAACAACACCATATTCAAGAAAAGAATTTATCATGCAAGTAAACTCTCTCCCATTATCACTTCAGATAGCTTTAACTCGCTTATTATATTGTCTGCCCACCATAGCAAATAAGTTCAACAAAGTACGAGATACGTCTTTCTTATCAGTTAGTAAGAAGATCTAGACAACATGAGAATAATTATCTACTCTTGTCAAAAAATATGAAGCATCACAAGAGGATAAAGTACTCTATGCACCCGTATGGTGTCGTCTGAAAATAATAGAACTTGGTCCTCCATTCACCCGCACCACTCAACATTCTCAAAATGAACCGTGTATAACACGTATATTATTAGTGAATTGGACAAAACACTTTCACTCATCTATCAATTATAACACAGAAATGAGATTGCAATTTAAACGGGGCATATAGAACGTTTTCAAGCTTAAAATTCCCATCAAGTCTCACTGACCCTTCCTTAGTTACAGTGGCATGTGTCCATCTAGAAGTCCAATGAGACATCCAGACACCTCTTGCAATTCACATAAGCTCTTCAAACTCCCAGTCATATGATTAACTGGAGTAGAGTACTGTTGTTTTATCCTTCACCTGTCAACGTCCCTTCGTCCTGGTGTCGGTTTGAACAGCAAGTCCCATAATCTCCCTTCGTACTTCCTTAGCGCCAGTGATGATCTTCATCCTTATTGGATGTGTAACGTACATCATATATTTTGAAGAAAAAAGTCTCGATCAATTTTGAAGATACTTTTCAACCTAGAACGCTTGTTTGCAATTTTAGTCTCGTAACAGCCATTGATTCTTATGTCAGGTTTACAATAATATTCGTTGATCATTAGATCTAATGAATCCACGAAGAATGTGACTAATGACTGGTTTCTAATGACAAATGGTCACTGTCCTCTTTTATGGGAAGGCCATGTGACCAACTTGTACCCATTTCCACATATATCAGCATCGCCAATACTTTCTGCTATCCTTTCTAAATACCTAGGTCCAAGAAATTAAAATGTGGATTGCGATTGATACAACGCAGTGGTTCCTGGATTATCGTAGCAATAATTGTATAGATACACTTGTAATCCAGATAACAGTCACCGCAATCTACTATCTGGAAACATGATTGTGTACTATGCCAGTCACAGTGCGCCTGTTGCTCCTAATCAATATCCACCATTGTAGCCATTTTCTAGGATGTTAAAATTTTGGTTAAATTAGCAAATAATATGATATAAAGAAACAGTTCTAGCATCAGATGATCCAGTTCTCAGCTTCTCCAATAGTTAATAACCCAAGACACTATAATGATCAGTTATGAGGGAAAATATATTAATTGGTCTTGTTATTTAATTATAAATTATTCGTTTCTTATGCTATTTGGAATCGTGTTCTGATGCTTTAGTTATGTCGAATACTCGTGAAGTTATGGGTTAGACCTCTTCTTTTTAGCGTTGGACCTCTTTTCAGCTTTGCTTTCACGTACGTCCGCGTCCCCAACAAGCTGGTCTTCATCTTCTTCTATGTTAAAGCACCAAGCTATCTCAATGATTACGATATGGTTGAAGACAAGCCGGATGCCTTGTCAGGACTGGATCTTTCCTGGTACCAGATGCTTGATGCTTTCTTTTCTTCTTTTGTCTTTTTGATTTGTCATACCAATTACCCTTTCCAAACCACCATCACCAAGAAAGCGAGTGATAAGGCTAAGTAGAATGACTATGCAGTCCACATATGTAACACGTTTACCTCAGTCAAAGAAAACCAGCTTGCTTAAACACTTCCTAAAAAAATTGACTTCTCCCGCCGTCCTTCCAAGTGGCTAATTGTTTGGACTCATGCATTTTTTTTCCATAGAGGGCGAACCCACCACTTGCTGGCTTGTGTCAACAAGGTCACATATTCAAGTCGTAAAAAAAAAAAAAAGTTACATATGTTATAATCTTCCTCGTACTCTCATAAAACGGAAAGGCTTATATACTAACTATGTTGACTTTTTTATTTTCTTCGATAAGACTTTTGAGCAGCATATTTATGCAGGCTTTATAAGGTACAAATCTTCTAATAATTTTTCTTTTAAGATAAACGAATCTCTCTATTATATGTTTTAATCAAATAATACAGAATACACGATACATTTGAAAAGTAAATGTCTTCTTTTGATTTTAAAAGCAACAAGAATATGGGCCAGCTTCTATCAACTTTCTGTAGAAAGCAATTCTCGACTTTGTTGTACTATTCAAAGTTACGTTCAACTCATAGACCTAAAGCACCGTTCATCACCATTGGTATGGCCTTTGGTGGGATCATTAGATCAATTATAGAGAAATTTCCAATGTCTTTCGTATTCCTCAATTTTCTTCGGTCATTTCCAGGCCTAAAATAAGGTCCAAACTCATACAAATCATGCCTATATATTCCACGGATTGAATTGTTGTTACACACCTCACAAATGGCTCAAATTTCTCGTTTACAGCTTCTATCACTTTCAGTTTTGGTTTCGGTTGCCACAGTAGTTTACGCTACTTCCTTTGACTTTGGGGCTTACATTATCCACATGGACAAATCGGCAATGCCAGCTCCGTACTCCTCTGAACATCACTGGCACATATCAACTCTGTCATCACTTTCTTCACCGGAAGGAATTGATCCAACCCATCTCTACACCTACAAGCATGTGATGAATGGCTTTAGTGCGATTTTGTCACGGTCTCATGTTGAGCAACTAGAGAGATTGCCAGGCCACGTTGCCACATACAGGGGATCATTTGGCCGCCGCGCGACCACGCACACCCCACAATTTCTTGGACTAAATAAGGATAGAGGTCTATGGCCAGACGGAAAATATGGCGATGATATAATCATTGGGATTGTTGACAGTGGAGTTTGGCCTGAAAGCGAGAGCTTTAACGACTATGGTATGCCTCCAGTGCCAGAGCGCTGGAGGGGCATATGTGAAACTGGACCTCATTTCAATACTTCTCATTGCAATAGAAAGCTGATTGGAGCACGCAAGTTCAGTGAAGGAATGAAAAAGGTACGAGGTAGCATATCAACAACTTACGACTATGATTCTCCAAGGGACTATGAAGGTCATGGAAGTCACACAGCTTCCACCGCAGGTGGTAGCTCGGTGCAAGGTGCCGACTATTTCGGGTACGCTAAAGGGACAGCAACCGGCATAGCACCATTAGCTAGGCTTGCCATGTACAAAGTCATGTTTTACTATGACGAATATGATTGTACAGCAGTTGATACACTTGCTGGAATGGACCAGGCCATAGAAGATGGAGTCGATGTGTTGTCATTGTCCATATTGTTCGATGAGACACCGTACGATGAGAACCCGATAGCCGTAGGAGCTTTTGCAGCTCTGAAGAAGGGTATATTTGTCGTGTGTGCAGCCGGAAATGATGGCCTACCGTACAGTGTTCGAAACACAGCTCCTTGGATCACATCAGTTGGTGCTGGTACGATTGATAGAGATTTTACAGCTACTGTGACGGTTGATGAAGGGAACGTATCTTTCATTGGAAGTTCAATCTATCCTGAGGACTTGCTTGTTTCCAAGGTTCCTGTGTACTACGGAGATGGAAATCGATCCAAGGAGATATGTACTCCATACTCCTTAGACCAAGAAGACGTCGAAGACAAGTACGTATTCTGTGACTACGATGAACATTTAACAACAACGAAACAAAGAACAGAAGTGTTCAGAGCTGGAGCTATAGGGGCGATCTTGAGTTCAAAAACAGGCAAGTTGCTCTGGCCTGCACAGTTCGGAAGGCCATTCGTGGTTGTGACCCCAGAAAATGGAGACCTGGTGAAGAGATACTTGATCAATACAACCAATACTACCAATATTACAGTTACGATCAAGTTTGGGAAAACAACACTAGGTACCAAACCTGCTCCACAAGTGGCACATTTTTCATCAAGAGGACCTAGCATGGTTTCTCCATGGATACTAAAACCTGATATATTGGCTCCCGGTCGTCACATTTTGGCTGCATGGGTTCCGAACAGAGGCTTTGTTCCCGATAGTCAAGGTGAATATTTGGTTACCGACTATGCTATTCCTTCTGGTACATCAATGGCATGCCCTCACATAGCTGGTATAGCTGCACTTCTCAAAGCTGTACATCGCGATTGGAGTCCAGCAACGATGAGGTCGGCAATGATGACAACGGCAGATGTTACCGATAACGCAAATGGCCACATCACTGATGTTGTCACTGAAGCCGCTGGCAGCCCTCTTGACTTCGGATCAGGACATGTAAATCCCAACAAGGCCATGGACCCGGGCTTAGTATATGATATTGGGGTAGAGGACTACATCAATTATTTATGCGCTTTGAACTATACAAGCCGACAGATTCAACAAGCTGCAGGCATCTCCAATTTCACTTGTGAACATGCCACTTTGGATCTAAACTATCCTTCTTTCATTGTCATCTTGGGTAATAACACTAGCACCATCTCTTATAGGTTCAAGAGGGTGTTAACTAGTGTGGTAGATTCTGTCTCTACTTATCAGGCACAGGTGGAAGCTCCTAAGGGCATGGAAGCTATTGTGCAACCATCAACAGTCACCTTCCAAGGGAAATATAGCAAAGCTGAATTTGATCTAACAGTGACTATTAACTTGGGAGTTGGAAATAATATTACTATAACGAAAAGTCACAATTACCTTGGAAATTATGGATTTTTAAGCTGGCATGAAGTTAATGGGACGCGTGTTGTGAAAAGTCCCATTGTCTCTGCATTTTCTTTCTAACATGTGCTTCCAGCTATTGAACTTTCTCAATATATGTACTGAACTCTGTAATAAAGTTTGATTTTAATTTTAATAGTGAAGAAAAGGGATTTTCCTTTTGTTTCTATCACTTGTCATGCGATTGCTAATTGCATTTATCAAGTTACCTTTTCGTTCATCGTTTACTGTAAGTAGTTAGGTTTCTTCTGCTGCATTTTCATCAACTTCTTCAAATTTTGCTTTACCTTTGTTCTTAAAAAAACACATCTAAAAATAATGGTCATGCTTGCCATGCAAATAGCATTCAACTTAGCCGTTGTTATTGTTTTTCTATCAAAATTGCTTCTTCTGCTTCTTCTTCCTTGACCATGTTGAAAATTTTGAGGAGGATTTTCACCAGAAGAGTCTTATTCATCTCTTCCTCTTCCTTGACTCCATCCATGTCCATGACCTCGTCTGCTTCTATTTTCTTGAACCTTCTTTGATGGGACTTCATTAGCTATTTTCTTGAACATTTCTTCATCTGAACCTTAACGGATGATGGTATATGCACTATGATTTTTCTTCTTTGCTTCGCCAAGACTTCTTTTTCAGCTCGAATCAAGTTTGCCTAATCTTCAAGCTCAACTTAGTCTTTGTTGACTACATCTTATATGCCTTATCAATCAATTATTTTTCTTGTCTCTCTTATACAAAATGATGCACGACATGACTATTTATAATGCCAATAAAGAATTCTAGACCAACCAACTTAAAGACACCTAACGATAGACTACAAAGTGAAAATCACTCTTAATAATACAAAAAAATCTATAAAATTAAAAAAAAATGGCAACAAGCTATCATTTTTTCATCATAACTCCCTTCAGATAACTTCAAAGCTGAATTCATTTGAATAGAGACACTTAATACCTTAAAACAAATTTAAATCATCTAAATCATTTAAAATTGCTTATTTCTAACTTTAACATCTTTTGAATAGACCCGAAACATGTTCGTAAGAGTGGCAGCTAATATATGCTTCAAGTATCTATGATAGGTTGCTCGTAGAATATTAGGTTTGATCAATTCAACATGATATTGCTTCTAGAATATTAGGTTTGATCAATTCAACATGATCTTTATTAAATTGTCTGGTGCTAATTTATAGAACTCACTCACACGAAATAAGGAAACCTACAAGAAAATAATGACCTAGAAATTAGTGGACCACTCCACCACCTAATTCGATGGAATCAAAACAAATCACCATAACTTAAGGCATCAGTTTCCTAATGAAATTCCACAACCTTATCCTATTTGTATCATAAATTAAGGCATTAGTTTCCTAATGAAACTCAACAATCCTTGACCTATTCGTATTAAAACTTAACGATAAGAAATCCTATTTGGCTATATCAGCTCTTGGCTCATGCACGTAACAGCTTCCTCCCCTCTTCAATATCCCTTGTTCGCAAGGGAGAATGACGGAAAAGTCTTTTAAAATCTTCTCATATCTTCCCAAGTAGCAAACAGGTGTACCGGCCCGCTTGATCAAGACTTCTTCCTTTGGTCAATACAACCCTTTCTTAACAAGCCGCCTTTGGAGAATTCTTTCTGGTTGTGGCAAAACGGCTATATCTTCTAAGGATGGGGGCAAGACAGCCGATGCTACTAGTACATTCTCTAAGCATTTCCTGAGTCTACTAACATGAAAAACGTTATGGATTCTCGATTCTGGAGGTAATTCCAACCTATAAGCAACAGGCCCCATACGAGCCACAATACGGAATGGACCATAGTAGCGTGGAGAGAGTTTGAGGGAGGCTCGAAAGGCCACCGAATTCTGCCTATATGGTTGCAACTTCAAATATACATAATCTCCTGCCATGAAATCAACATCCCGACGCTTTTGATTAGCGAAGCTTTTCATATGGTCCTGAGCTTGCTGTAATATAGTCTTTAGTTCCTTGATCATCTCATCACGTTCTCGAAGATAAGAATCCATTGCTTCAACTTTGGCAGTGCCCGGAGCATACCGAAGCAGATGAGGAGGTGGAACGCCATAGATAGCCTGGAAAGGAGATATCTTAATGAAGGAATGAATGGAGATATTGTAACTATACTCTGCCCATGGAAGCCACTCCTTCCACTTCTTTGGTTGATCACCTGAAAAACAACTGAGATATTGTTCCAAAACCCGGTTAATTACCTCTGTTTGTCTGTCCGATTGAGGATGGTAACTGCTGCTCATGCTAAGTTTGGTTCCTTGCATTTCAAACCGCTTATCCCAAAAACTATTCAAGAATAGTCGGTCCCTATCACTGACAATATTGGTAGGAATCCCATGTAGTTGAACAATATTTGCAATAAAGGCTTTTGCAACCGTGAAAGCAGTAAGCGGATGAGAGAGGGGAATAAAGTGAGCATACTTTGAGAGTCTGTTAACAACAACCATGATTACCTAACACCCTCTTGAAACTGGCAATCCTTCAATGAAATCCATTAAGACATCATTCCATATTCTGTCTGGTATAGCAAGAGGTTGGAGGAGGCCAGCTGAAGCTAGATGATCTGCTTTGTTTCTTTGACAAACATCGCAGTGCCTGATGTAACCCAAAACTGATTTTCGCATCCCGTCCCAGTAGAAATCAACTCATGCTATATTGATGGTTTTGTGAAAACCAAAATGACCACCAGTAGTTATGTCACGAATCTCAGCTAAGACTGTACAAATAAGAGGAGAGGTAGGACTAAGGATTGACTCGGTCTCCTAAGAACCATACTCCATTCAGGTTTTGTGCCCTGGGATGATTTTTAAATCGGTCATAATATTGATCACGATGACACTCTGTTAAAAACAATACACCAGCAGAAATAAACAAGAAAGATGAAAGTTTTTCATTGTTGTGTGTCTATAGGAAATCGACCCAGCTAGATATAAGGTAGGGTCTAACAAACTTTTTACAAAACGACAAAAAATAATCATTGTCTATGTAACAGAAAAAACATTTATTTATATATTCTCAACACTCCCCCTCAAGTTGGATGGTGATATATGTCAATCACACCCAACTTGGATAGTAAGTAGTCATGTTGATGATTGCCAAGCCCCTTCGTAAAAATGTCCGCCAATTGATCCTTTGTTGAGATGTGTTTAGTTTCCACAAAACCATTCTGAATACTTTCTCTCACAAAATGACAGTCAATCTCTATGTGTTTAGTCCTCTCATGATAAACTGGATTCGTTGCGATTTGTATTGCAGCCTGATTATCACAATAAAGAACAACGGGTTTATTGCCCTTGATTCCTAGTTCTGCTATCAGTCCAAGTAACCATTTTAACTCAGCAACAGTGGAAGCCATGCTTCTGTATTCAGCCTCTGCTAAAGACCTTAATATTGTACTTTATTTCTTTGATTTCCAAGAGAGTAGAGAGTTGCCAAACTTAATACAAAATCCTGTCACAAATTTCCTTGACATAAGGCAAGATGCCCAATCAAAATCACAATAAGCAATTAACTTTGGGTTTTCTGATGAACTGAGAAGAATTCCCTTTCCTGGATTCCTCTTGACATATCTAACAACTCTCAATGCAGCTTCATAATGAGATTTTTTTGGTTTTTGCATAAATTGACTCAAATGCTGCACACTATAGGTTATATCTGGTCTAGTATGTGTCAGATATAGAAGTTTCCCAATCAATCTTTGGTAAACAGTAACATCTGTCAAGACTTCATCATCAACTTAAAACTGTAAAGATTCATCAAAATCTGCAGTAGTTAACTTTAGATTTTGTTCCAATGGAGTAAATGTTGGCTTTGCTCTAGTTAATCCAAGATCCTGAATCAACTCAAGTGCATACTTCCTCTGACTTAACACTATACCTTTATTTGATCTTGAGA
>JAOTAX010000197.1:37601232-37613288 GCA_025629825.1 Erythroxylum guanchezii
AGTGACTGGGCCGGGATGGGATTTGCGGGTTGGGAGGGGGCTTGGCCCAACGACGTGCCCTGGAGCCCGTGGGACGATTGAGGCTAGAGGGTAGGCGTCTGGGAAGAGGGGCAAGTGGGACATGACCTAGGCAACGCACGAGGAGCGTGGGAAGGCTGCGGACCTAGGGATTTAGATTTGCGTTGTCCTTTGACCAGCGAGCCGGTAGAGACAGAAGTTGATGGACAGGTGGCAGGCGGCGACGGACGAGAGGGAACCGTTGGAGGGTCGATCGGGTCGCAACCCAACAGCGCGATGAATCGCGAACCCATGAGGCCTGCGTGGGCTACAGAGGGAGGGGGCGGGGGCCGGCGCGATGTGGAGGGTGGCTGTGGTCGTCCCGCCCGGCGTTGGACTTGCATCCACGAGCCTAAAGTCGTGTGGGTGGTGTTGTCGGAGGTGGCAGTGTTGCGATGGGGGGGAAGGCCCTCCGGCGCCGGGTTTGTTGCAGGTGGTGGGGATTGAGACGAAACAAGGGGCTGGGAAGGACAGTTCCCGAAGCTATGATCGACGAGCCCACACTGGAAGCAAATGGACGGAAGGCCTTCATAGGCAACTATTATCGGTTCACCGTCGAGTTCAACATACGCACGAAGTGGTGAGCTGAGATCCAGGTCCACCGCTACCCTAGCAAACTTCCCCCAGTGAGTTGATTGCGTGGTGCTGTCGATTTTCACCGTGCGACCTACGAGATTTCCCAACATCGTGAGAATGGGAGGGTGGTATCGAGCCACATATGGCTCGGGGAACCTCACCCAAGCCACCACGTGGGTGATCATACCCATGGATGGTTTGAAGGCGGGAAACCACGGTTGGACGGAGAGAGCTTGGCCTGCGATTATCCACGGGCCCTGAGTAAGAGTATTGACGTAGTCATCCTCAGCCTTGAAATTAACCGGATAGAAATCGTTTTCTAGGTCTACCAATTTCACTGGCCCTGATGGTTTCCATAATGCAATGAGCCGAGCGTGGAGTAAGTTGAAATTGATTTTCCTGCCCATCAATTTAATGATCACCGCATGTTCCCAAGCTTTGTCCAATTTGCCTCTGTATGTGTTGGAAAGTTCAATACCGAGCCCATACTTGCCCTAAATGACAGCGATATCTCCATCATCTAGCTCGATTATGTCGTCGTCCAGCCAGTCCTGGGCCTTGGGTCCGGAGCCATTGTCTATTGCGCCAGCAACCACTGCGCTGTAGCTCAGAGGGGTGGCCTATAAATCTGGAGGCGGAGGAGGAGGATCTTCCTCTCTCTCCCTGAGCTGAACTTTCTTGGCTGTGTGAGTATCCGTACAAGTGGAGTGGAGAGCGTGTTCCATAGATAAGTTGAGGGCTTGCTGTGTTGACTGTATGTCCATCGGTGTTTGGCCTGGAGTTACCATCGGAGGTAGAAGGCGGAAGTTCAAAGGTGAAGCAGCAGAGAGAGAAACAACAGTCACTTAGAGAGAGAATAAAACCAAGTGGATTTTAACAGTAAGTGGAAGATCGAAGGCCACTCCAACCATTACACTAAATTTTTACACCAAATTTGGTGTAAAAGAGAATATTCTAGGAATCTTTTTATACCAAATTTGATGTTACTCCAACCATTCTACACTAATTTTTTTTAAATAATGCACCACAATAATTTAGTTATTAAATAATACACCACAATAAGCGATAAGATGTGGCTCCCACGTTCTCCAAAACTTGATAAGGACTATAGTAGTGTTTAGCAAGCTTAGGAGGGATGGTAAGAAACAATGTAGTTTGTCAGTAAGGATGAAGATGAACATAGACCCAGTTGACGATTTTGTAGTCAACCTCTCGGTATTTTGAATCTAATTGTCGTTTTATTGTCTCTTGAGATTTTAATAACTTATTCTGAAAAAATGCGAGCAACGCATCACAATTATAAAGTGAAAATTCCACATATTCATTACGTAAGATTCCTAGGACATATTGTGGGGTTGTTGGCGGCGGCTTGTCATAAGTAGCCTCAAACGGGGAAATTCATGTTGCTGAATACATGGTAGTGCTATAAGAACACTCAGCAAATGCAAGAAATTTATGCCACTGCAACAAATGCTCATAGGTATTGTTCCAAGGTGCGGTTAACCACCTTCGTTTGCCTATGGGTAAGAGGGTTGTATGTCGTGCTTGCACATAGGCGAATGCCATTCATCTTAAGGAGTCTCTCTCCAAAATTGGCTGACAAAGATGGGGTCTCTGTCGAAAACTAAACTCTTTAGCATGACACAAAACTCAAAGTATCTGAAACGTATTTTGAACGTCGTCTATGGTATGTCTTCCTTTCTTATGCGAATCTGGTGATATCCTTGACACAGGTCTAGTTTGGTGAACCATTAAGCTCCATTCAACTCATCTAGGAGTTTATCAATGGTAGGTATCAAAAGCCTATCTTTGACAGTTACAGCATTCAAGGCTCGATAATCTATAAAAAAACGTCAACTGTCGTCTTTTTTAAACTAATAAAATCATAGAAGAATATGGACTTTGGCTAGTTTGGATTATTCCGATTTTTAACATTTAGGTGACTTGATTCTCTATCTTTTTTTACAAATATAGGTATCAGTATGGCCGTACATGATGACAACAAAAATGTATGACAATGAATGTATGACAATGGGAATCGTTATTATTCAGTGCAAACAATGGCCTTTATATGGGCATACAAGAAAAAATTGCTTCCTTAATTATTGAAACAAACTCAACTACTTTCTAATATTTAGGAACAACCAAAACAAACTCAACTACTTCCTAATAACTAGCAACAATCGAAAAAAAACTCAACTACTTCCAAAAAAATACGAATTGCTAAACAAACTACTAGTATACTCATTCAATTAAAATCTCAACTGATGTTGGTAATTCTAACACTCTCCCTCAACATCAGCTTCCACTTTTTTCACCATGCCAAGTTGACGATAGAAGCTTTCTAACTTAATGCTAATTAAGCCTTTTGTGAACAAGTCCATAACTTGGATTCTCGTGTCAATATGCTTCATTTCGATTTCTTCTTGCAGGAATTTTTCCCTGATTCCCCTACATCTTCATTTTCTACAATAGTAGCATTGGCATACTTAAAATTCGACTTTCTTATTCTTGTTGATTTTCTAATTGTATTGGGTGCTTCAACTTCATTAGTATCACCTTCTTCACTTGGTCGTTGATACACACCAATTTGCCAAGGCTTTCAGTTACACACTCTCCAATATTGTCTCCATTTTCTGTATCTTCTGTTTTTCTTAGATTGAACTGAACTTGAGAGGATTCCACTGCTTCTTTAAAATCATTTGAGCCTGGTAGTAATGCATTCTCTAAAGACCACCATGAAGACACTGCATCAAATACCACATTTATGGATATGTAGCACTTCCCAGTCGTAGGATCACAGCACTTCCACTCTTTTCTTTGATTGGTGTATCCTATACCCTATAAAGATACACCTAGCAACCTTCTTGTCCATCTTGTTACGTAATTGGTTAGGAATAAACACATAATATACATATCCAAAAAAATTGAAAATAACTAATAGTAGGTTTCATGCTCCATAATTTCTCAAAAGGTGAAAGAAAAGATAACCTTCTTTAAGGAAGTATATCAATCACATAGGTAGTAGTCTTCATTGCTTCCACCCAAAAACATCCCAGAACATTTTTCGCATCATGCATACTTTGACATCATTCGGCTAAGTGCCTTTTCTTCCTTTCTGCTACGCCTTTTTTCTATGGAGAGTTGGCATATGTAAACTAATGTTGTATTCGACACTCGGGAAGTAATCTTCAAAACTTATTAAAGGTATACTCTCAATCATTGTCAGTGCGTAGACATTTGATTATCTTACCAACCTCTACTTCAGTTGATTCCTTGAACTCTTTAAATTTTGAAAAAGTTCTAGATTTTTCCTTCATGAAGCACACCCACACATACCTAGAAAAATCATCAATAAATGTCACCATATACTTCATTCCACCAATGGAAGCTTGTTTAACAGGTCCAAACAAGTCATAGTGAATTAACTTTAGTGGCTCCTTTGCTTTAAATTTGGACTCCGCATATGGTAATTGATGTGTTTTTCCAAATTGGCAACCTACACATATAGTGTTTGTCCTTACTTCTAGTTGGGGACGTCCTTTTACCATCGACTTCTTCATCATCACATCTAACTAAAAATAGCTAGCGTGATTTAACCTCATATGTCAAATATATGTTGTCTTGTTCTTTCTTGCCTTCTCTACTTATGCAACTTCTGCAAACATCACATAAATTGAATCTTGCTATGCTCCTTCATCATTTGTTCTTCTTTAACCTCAAGGTCATGATATGTCTTCACATATCTTGGACCAAACAAAACAAAATGACCTGAAGATGTTAATTGTGCTACTAAAATGAGATTTTTCTTCATACCGAGGACATGATAGACATTGTGAAGTGGCACCTCATTAGCACTACACTGGGGACATATTACCATATTACCAATATAAGCTATTGGTAATTTTGAATTATTTATTGTCACTACCACACGACTTCCTGTATATTCTGACAGACCCTACATATTCCCTTTATCATTAGTCATATGATTTGAGCAACCCGAGTTAACAATCCAATTTTTCTGATAATCAAAATGTTCAGATATTGTTGCCATAAGGCTAACTCCTCTTCTACAACAACAAAAATGCTGCAACGTCCCATTCCTCCTTGCTTTTGGAAGTGGCAGCATTACTCTCCACGGTGTTCTTCTTTGACCAATAATCTTTTGCCATATGACCTTTCTTGTTGCACTTATAACACTTCCCTTAAAATTTCCTACTATTACCATGGTTCTTTGAACCTCCCCCTATATGAGTATTCCTTTTTCCTTAATGACTTGTTGCCTCATCACCATTCTATTGCCATGATGCTTAGAATTCCACTTGTCTTTACTACCATAGAGTGCTTCCTCTTGACTTGCCTCCCATTTGCTTAGTCAATGCTTCTTGTCCAACAAGCAAATTTTCAAACTCAACAAGTGATGGCTGATTTTGCAATCCTTGTACTACAAAAATAAAGCTTCTGTATTTAGGTCTCAAACCATGGATAATTATTTTCTTCATCTTGGTTTCTCTGATTGGTGCTCAAGGATCCAACTCAGAAATATCATGGCATAATGACTTCACTTTATGAAAATACTAAGTGGCTATCATGTAACGTTGTGTTACTGACCGTAACTTGATAAAGTAAACACACGCATTAGATACTTTTAATTCAAATAAAACGACAAGGGCCTGTCGAAGTTTAAAACAACAATAGGAGCCTATTATGTAATAGGATCATGTTTAAGCAATAGGAGTCTGTTAAGTGATAGAAACCTGTTAAAGGACAAGAGTTCACTAAAGGATAAATCCAGTTAAGACAATTTAAAATAGAAGGCGCTTGTTAAAATAGAAAGAACCTTTTATAAGTTGAAAACAGAAATAACCTATTATAAAAGTGAAGGAGCCTCTTGCTGAAATGAACACACACACAATACAATGAAAAAATATAAGACATAAGAGAAGAGAGAGAAGGACGCAGTCTATTTATATTGGTTTGGCTTACAACCTAAGCTTACGTCCAATCCCTATGTATCCAACTTAAGTGTTTCACTATGAAAATCCAAGTAGTAATTTGACGAGCCTCTTCAAGCTCATGAGTACATATTTTTCAAGGTTCTCCAACCTTCTAGTATTTATCAAGCCTCTACAAGCTCATGAGTACATATTTTTCAAGGTTCTCCAACCTTCCAAACTAGTAGCATTTAGCTAGCCTCTACAAGCGCTTAACAAATGAAGTTTGCTTGATATGAACTTCAATGATTTCTCTCAAGAAGAATTTTCACTTTCTAAAGCACAAAAGATTTGATAATGATATCACTTTCAAAAGTATTGATGTTGTTGATCTAATTCAAGAATCTGATATGTTTTCACAAAAGCAGTGGCTCTTCCTTAAGTAGACATCTTCTTCAACTAGCCATTGATTCTCTTATATCTTGATTTGACTTTGAATCTTCAATACTATATTAGATAAATTCTTCCAGAATCTAGATGTTAAGACAAATGATCATATCACGGAGCTGATTATGATTTGTAAGATCCTTCCAGATATTATGGAATCATTTCTAATAAATCAGGTAAGTTCATAAAAAAGGTTTCTGCAAGAAAGGAAGCATTTATCATATGATTTTATTTCCTTTGGAGAATTAACTCGTTAGCAATAGAAGGAAATAAATCCAATTTGAAAGGTCATCATCAAAATCATTAAGTCTTGAGCTAACAATTTTCCCATTTTTGATGATGACAACCAATAATAGATATATCTTCAAAATTCAAACAAGAGTCTAAGATATACCTATCAATTTTATAAGTTCTTACTGAATAGAAGGAGTCTTTCCTTTCTTAGTAAAGAGCCTATTGTTAACAAATCACATATTTAAACTTCACAGATTCACTTAGTAACATATATCCCACATCATGCTCACAAATCATGCAAGTAAATATCATCAACTTTCTGTAAAATATATCGTCACTTTAATTCTCCCCATTTGTTATTATAAAAAATAGAGGGAAAAGAACTAAACAACCACAAAATATCACAAGTATGTAAGAATAAACCAAGCAAAATATCTTCATATTAACTCTTAACTCTCTCCCTGCATTAATGCTTTCCTCTTTCGAAGTTATTCTTAAGCAGAAAATTACTTAAACCTTTCATACCATGCTCGAGGAGCCTGCTTTAGACCATATAGAGCTTTAGTTAACTTCATCACATAATCTGGATGATCTCCATCTTTGAAACCATTTTTTTCATATAAATCTTCAAATATTCTTTCATGTGTCTCGAATACCCATTATTAACTATTAATTGATTTTCTCTCTTTCCAGTATAAGTAATTGTTTCCACTGAAGTAAGGAGGCTTTGATACAAATTGTCTTTCAAGGCTTCTCAAGTTGTTTTTCATGATATATCAAGTGCTGTAAAACACAAAAATGTCAAAACCTTGCTCTGATACCAATTAATAAAGCAAACACATGCAAGAGATATTTTAATTCAAATAAAATGACAAAGGCCTATGAAAGTTTAAAATAATAATAGGAGCCTGTTATGCGATAGAAGCCTGTTAAACGACGGGAGCTTGCTAAAGGATAAATCCAATTAAGATAAATTAAAATAGAAAGCGCCTGTTAAAAAGAAAAAAACATCTTGCAAATTGAAAATAGAATGAGTCTATTATAAAAGTGAAAGAGCCTCTTGCTAAAATGAATATATACACAATATAATGCGAAAGTATAAGAGATAAAAGAAGAGGGAGAAAGACGTAGTTGATTTATATTGGTTCGGCTTACAACCCAAATCTACGTCCAGTCCCCAAGTATCCAACTTGAGTGTTTCACTATGAAAATTCAAGTAGTAATTTGACGAGCCTCTTTAAGCTCACAAGTACATATTTTAAAGATTCTCCAACCTTCTACACTAGTAGTATTTATCAAGCCTCTACAAGCTTATGAGTACATATTTTTCAAGATTCTCCAACCTTCCAAACTAGTAGTATTTAGCTAGCCTCTACAAGCTCTTAACAAATGAAGTTTGCTCGATATGAGCTTCAACGATTTCTCTCAAGAAGAATTTTCACTTTCTAAAGCACAAGAGATTTGATAATGATATTACTTTCAAGAGCATTGATGTTCTTGATGTAATTTAAGAATCTGATATGTTTTTACAAAAGCAGTGACTCTTCCTTAAGTAAAAATCTTCTTCAATTAGTCTTTGCTTCTCTTATATCTTGAATTGACTTTGAATCTTCAATACCATATTTGATAAAATCTTCCAATATCCAGATGTTAAGACAAATGATTATATTACGGAGTTGATTGTGATTTGTAGGATCCTTCCAGATACTGTGGAATCATTTCTAATAAATCAGGTAAGTTTATAAGGAAGATTTCTGCAAGAAAAGAAGCATTTATCATGTGATTTTATTTCCTTTGGAGAATTAACCCATTAGCAATAGAAGGAAATAAATTCAATTTGAAAGGTCATCATCAAAATCATTAAGCCTTGAGCTAACATAACTCACTCTTGAGAAGTTGACGCATCATGTCATTCTCTTAGACGACAGCTTGGCAAACGTATCCCATGCTTCTTTGGGTGTTTCAGCATTCCGGATGTGTTCTAGCACATCTTCCTCGATGGATGTCTTCAAGACAAGCATGGTTTTGCCTGCTTTTATCTTCCATTTCCACAAGGTAACATTTACATCTTCAGCCACTAGTTATTTTTCAAGGTTCTCCAACCTTCCAAACTAGTAGCATTTAGCTAGCCTCTACAAGCGCTTAACAAATGAAGTTTGCTTGATATGAACTTCAATGATTTCTCTCAAGAAGAATTTTCACTTTCTAAAGCACAAAAGATTTGATAATGATATCACTTTCAAAAGTATTGATGTTGTTGATCTAATTCAAGAATCTGATATGTTTTCACAAAAGCAGTGGCTCTTCCTTAAGTAGACATCTTCTTCAACTAGCCATTGATTCTCTTATATCTTGATTTGACTTTGAATCTTCAATACTATATTAGATAAATTCTTCCAGAATCTAGATGTTAAGACAAATGATCATATCACGGAGCTGATTATGATTTGTAAGATCCTTCCAGATATTATGGAATCATTTCTAATAAATCAGGTAAGTTCATAAAAAAGGTTTCTGCAAGAAAGGAAGCATTTATCATATGATTTTATTTCCTTTGGAGAATTAACTCGTTAGCAATAGAAGGAAATAAATCCAATTTGAAAGGTCATCATCAAAATCATTAAGTCTTGAGCTAACAATTTTCCCATTTTTGATGATGACAACCAATAATAGATATATCTTCAAAATTCAAACAAGAGTCTAAGATATACCTATCAATTTTATAAGTTCTTACTGAATAGAAGGAGTCTTTCCTTTCTTAGTAAAGAGCCTATTGTTAACAAATCACATATTTAAACTTCACAGATTCACTTAGTAACATATATCCCACATCATGCTCACAAATCATGCAAGTAAATATCATCAACTTTCTGTAAAATATATCGTCACTTTAATTCTCCCCATTTGTTATTATAAAAAATAGAGGGAAAAGAACTAAACAACCACAAAATATCACAAGTATGTAAGAATAAACCAAGCAAAATATCTTCATATTAACTCTTAACTCTCTCCCTGCATTAATGCTTTCCTCTTTCGAAGTTATTCTTAAGCAGAAAATTACTTAAACCTTTCATACCATGCTCGAGGAGCCTGCTTTAGACCATATAGAGCTTTAGTTAACTTCATCACATAATCTGGATGATCTCCATCTTTGAAACCATTTTTTTCATATAAATCTTCAAATATTCTTTCATGTGTCTCGAATACCCATTATTAACTATTAATTGATTTTCTCTCTTTCCAGTATAAGTAATTGTTTCCACTGAAGTAAGGAGGCTTTGATACAAATTGTCTTTCAAGGCTTCTCAAGTTGTTTTTCATGATATATCAAGTGCTGTAAAACACAAAAATGTCAAAACCTTGCTCTGATACCAATTAATAAAGCAAACACATGCAAGAGATATTTTAATTCAAATAAAATGACAAAGGCCTATGAAAGTTTAAAATAATAATAGGAGCCTGTTATGCGATAGAAGCCTGTTAAACGACGGGAGCTTGCTAAAGGATAAATCCAATTAAGATAAATTAAAATAGAAAGCGCCTGTTAAAAAGAAAAAAACATCTTGCAAATTGAAAATAGAATGAGTCTATTATAAAAGTGAAAGAGCCTCTTGCTAAAATGAATATATACACAATATAATGCGAAAGTATAAGAGATAAAAGAAGAGGGAGAAAGACGTAGTTGATTTATATTGGTTCGGCTTACAACCCAAATCTACGTCCAGTCCCCAAGTATCCAACTTGAGTGTTTCACTATGAAAATTCAAGTAGTAATTTGACGAGCCTCTTTAAGCTCACAAGTACATATTTTAAAGATTCTCCAACCTTCTACACTAGTAGTATTTATCAAGCCTCTACAAGCTTATGAGTACATATTTTTCAAGATTCTCCAACCTTCCAAACTAGTAGTATTTAGCTAGCCTCTACAAGCTCTTAACAAATGAAGTTTGCTCGATATGAGCTTCAACGATTTCTCTCAAGAAGAATTTTCACTTTCTAAAGCACAAGAGATTTGATAATGATATTACTTTCAAGAGCATTGATGTTCTTGATGTAATTTAAGAATCTGATATGTTTTTACAAAAGCAGTGACTCTTCCTTAAGTAAAAATCTTCTTCAATTAGTCTTTGCTTCTCTTATATCTTGAATTGACTTTGAATCTTCAATACCATATTTGATAAAATCTTCCAATATCCAGATGTTAAGACAAATGATTATATTACGGAGTTGATTGTGATTTGTAGGATCCTTCCAGATACTGTGGAATCATTTCTAATAAATCAGGTAAGTTTATAAGGAAGATTTCTGCAAGAAAAGAAGCATTTATCATGTGATTTTATTTCCTTTGGAGAATTAACCCATTAGCAATAGAAGGAAATAAATTCAATTTGAAAGGTCATCATCAAAATCATTAAGCCTTGAGCTAACATAACTCACTCTTGAGAAGTTGACGCATCATGTCATTCTCTTAGACGACAGCTTGGCAAACGTATCCCATGCTTCTTTGGGTGTTTCAGCATTCCGGATGTGTTCTAGCACATCTTCCTCGATGGATGTCTTCAAGACAAGCATGGTTTTGCCTGCTTTTATCTTCCATTTCCACAAGGTAACATTTACATCTTCAGCCACTAGTTGCATTACTTCACCACCGTTGACGATCTCCCACAAGTCCTGACCTTGCATATATGACATCATACATGTAGACCAAGAATTATAATTATAGTTATTGAGTTTCTTAACTCCATCAACGACTTGGAGGTCACACATTTTGTCAAAAGACAAAGAAATATGCCCGCTAAAATGCCCATTAACCAACTACTCTAATACCAAATGATGATACTCTATTTCTCCAAAAAAAAACAAATGATGATACTCTAATACCAAATGATGATAGCAAAAATGTATGACAGTGAATATATGACAGTGGAAATCGTTATTATTCAATGCAAACAATGGCCTTTATATAGGCATACAAGAAAAGATTGGTTCCTTAATTATTGGAACTACTCAACTACTTCCTAATATCTAGGAACAACTGAAACAAACTCAACTATTTCCTAATGACCAAAAAAAACGGAAACAAACTCAACTACTTCCAAAAAAATAGGAACTGCTAAATAAACTAACAGTATACTCCGTCAATTAAAATCTCAACAGATGTTGTTAATTCTAACATACATTTATTGTCGGAGTATTTAGGTAAAAGTGTAAGTTGTGGTCTGTTTCACGAGTCAGTGGTAAGGATGTGGGAATTTGGAACAAGGATTGTTACTGGTTCACGAGGGCTTGGATCGGTTCAGGGATTTCTTTATGGTTAATTTATGTAGGTGGGTTAGATGGACAATTTTGAATTTTAAAAAAATCAGAAATACCAACGGTTTGGACTAGTAGTTTTATTTGGTTGTTTGTGGCTAATTCAAGTCCTTGTGAGCCTGTTCCCTTACGCAATGTTTGATTGTTGTTCCCGTTAGTGGGGACAGTTGACAAAACATAAAAATCTTGTCCCTCCCTCATGTTTGGTTGCTGTCTCCAGAGTTTTGTCCTCTATCCCCGGATGACAGAAACAAAACTTTTTATTCCTTCCAAAGCCAAAGGACAAAATTTCTTGTCTTCGTCTCCGAGACAAAACACATAAGCAACTTCTAAAAATACCCCTCCTCTCACATAAACAAATGTTTTATTATTATCATCATCATCATCATCATCAATTTTTTAATTAATTTTATTAATTTTATTATTATTATTATTATTATTATTATTATTGTTGTTGTTGTTGTTGTTGTTGTTGTTGTTGTTGTTGTTGTTGTT
>JAOTAX010000197.1:37617316-37650610 GCA_025629825.1 Erythroxylum guanchezii
TATAGTTAAAATTAATAAAAGTACTTTTTATTTTTATGTTGCCAAACAGTCTACTGAATGAAGCTCTTTTAAAAAAGTTGTTTTTTTAATTGACAGCCAACTGACTTTTAAAAAAAGCTCTTATCAAAAAAGCTCTATTGACAAAAGCTCTACTAATAAAAGCTCTACTGATAAAAGCTCAACCAAACGGACCGTAAGTCTGCAAATTCTAGAAACAAGCAATCCTTTCTTGCATAAAATTGTGGGTACTATCGATGTCAAACAAGGATAGTGACTAGTCGTTGTGCTATTTGCCCGTCCACCCTAAGTGTTTCCGACGAGGTTTGTCCTGCCATAGCATGCAAACTAATCTACATTGAATCCAATTCATCGATCTCTTCTTGGGGTGACTCTTCTATAGTTCCCTTACTCTCAACCCCATGTAAATCACTTTCACCCTCTTCAACGATCAAAACAAAATACTATGATTTACAACGATGGTTAGAGCCATACTTTTCATCATAGTTGTAACAGAGACCTTTCTCCCACTTAGCATTCATCTCCTTTGATGTTAACCTCTTGAATGTGGTGCGAGGTGGGGCTGGTAATAAACCCACTTGTGGCTTTATCAGTCCAGACTATGGTTTGGGGTAGGTGACGATGGATGGTTGGACAGCTAAGGGAGCTACAAATTTCAGTCAAGCAAATTTCTTCGCATCCATTAACTTGTCCTCCTGCAACTTGGCTAGAGTCGCCGCTTGAGCCAAGGTAATGGGCTGAAACGCCTGCACTTCTCTCCTAATGTCTGATTGTAAGTCGAACACAAAATAGCTAAAGAGGTATGAGGGGTGCAATCTGACAATTTTATTAGCCAAATTCTCAAACTCAGTGAGGTAGTCATTTAATGATCCTTTTTGCATCAATTTAAATAATGCTCCCTTGGGATCGTCATAATATGAAGGAGCGAACCTGATCTCCAAAGCTTGTAACAATAAAACCCAGGTCGTTGTTAAATTATTGTGAAGCATCCATTGATACCAACTCAGTGACAGTGCCCTCCATATAAAATGAAGTCATCTTGACTCGATCTACATCTGAAGTTTCGTGGTGCTTAAAAAATTGGTTGATCTTAAAGATCCAACCCATAGGATTTGTTCCATCAAAGTGCGATACCTCAAGCTTAATAGGAAGTTGCGGGTGACTAGTCTCGCTTGTTGTTGTCGTTGGTGGTAAGGAGTTCAATTGAGTAGGGACGAGGTTGTTGGGTAGGATGGGTGGCCTTCCATGAATGTCATCTTTGTATGATCTCATCATACTTGTCACCTAAAGCAGTGTGAGTAGCAGCCAACATATTCTGCTTCGGCGGCAACTTAGTAATAGCTTCTTCTAAGCTATTGATAACAACCTTGGATCTAGTATTTTCGGCTATTGTCAGGCCTCTCAACGAAAGCACCAAAAATTGTTAGGTGTTTTCTCTATTTTTGAGGTCAGATATTCCTCCAGAAGGAAGAAAAGGGAAACAATATTTTGTTGTACTCCAATCGTCCCATTTGCATATCATCACCTGCTAAATGGCACTAGTCCAGTAGTTGTTCTCGAAAGGTTAATTATTGTGAAGTGTTAGTAACTAATTTAAAGGGAAAAGGCAAAAGAGAACAAGAACTGCCAAGGCTCCAAGCAGTCTTCTTCAGGTGTCTTTGCAAGAGCTGCTGTTGAAGAACACATGAGCAGTTTTCCTCCTTTTACTTAACTCGGCCTGTAAAGGCTTACACTTTCTATGAAAAGGAGGACAAGAATACCAATGCACATCTTTCTGTTCTTGAGCTAGCTAACCAATTAAAAAGCTCAACGGTACTTATCGAAAACCATATGTTTCTGGACTGGTATTATATTTTTAGGCTTTGGTTAAATATTTCACACCCTCCAGACTCCACGTATCAGCAAAACCATCACCGAGTTGTCGTTGATTAAATACTTGACACCTCCTTTTTTCCCAATATATACTTTAAAGAAATTCATCAACCCATTATGTTGCATTCTTAAGGCAATCTCAATAACTGTAACTATCATCCTCTAAGCAGTTCATATTTGTAATCTTTCTCCGGCCACCAAACATGATAAGGGAGCTCACATGACTTTAGCGAATAACTAAATTGTATGGCCTTTATAATCAAAGAAAACAAATGAAGATCACATAGAGAGTTTACCCCAGGAGGATGTAAAGCTAACATATATCAAGTCATAATTTACAACTCAACTCTATGCTCCTCCTACAGATAGCACTACCGAGCAATCCTACTATAAGATGCATGTCCCAGATCTGCAAAACAATCTCAATACCATACAAATGGTTAAGATTGCATTCTTGACCACTGCCCCCTAATATTCACAACTAATCTATCAACTTTACCAAGGGCCTGTTAATGTCCTTCTCAAGCATTGCCTTTTACCACTCCAGGGCTTTACTGTCTCTGTGAACTGCAAAAGCAGAAACTGGCTGTCAGCATTTGAATATTACCAAAACAACTGAGCAAGAAGGCTGTGTCCTCGAATTTCAGAACCATAAACAAAGGAAAGAAAGAACACTAATGGATTCTTGATTTTTTTAACATATTTCAGGCAAGGAATACATCGATTCCAAATATTCGAGTACATTAGAGGAGGAGGTTGTGCAGTGAACATCCTTTAAAATAAATGAGAGGACAGGGAGAGAAAATATACATCTCATAATCAATCCTCATTGCCCTGGTATTTGGTTAGAACCAAATGACTCCACTTTACAAATCACCAGTGAAGCAAGTTTACTGTTCAACTTTTAATTCATTAGAGACCGTTGCCATAAGTTTCAAGGAACACTAATAAAAGTGGACAACCACCAATTGACACTTCGAAAACAACATTATGAAAAGCAGACAAAAAAATGGAGGCGGGATGGAGAATCATTAATATTTGCATGCTCTTACAATTCAGGCTAAAACCTATTTAATATATAAAGAATGACATAAGAATGTCATCGTGCGATTGAAGCCTTCACCGGAATATAGGGGCAGATTGTACCTGATTCTTCTGCGTCTCCATTTCAGCCTGCAACAACCAAAGTTCTGTCAAGGAAGGTTGTGGAGACCCTACTTTTGCATAAATTCCATATTAACAAATCATACCTGTTTTCTCTGCAGTTCTTGGTTCACCTGTTTAAGTTTTGCAAGTTCTGCTTCCAGTTCCATCGTATAAGCCTGCGTGAAGAACCAAAACAAAAGTAAACAGAAATTATTGTTGTTAGGATCTGCTCATTTTTACTTCAAAATTTTGAAATAGGAATTTAAATAACCAAGAGCTACATGCAACCTTGAACTGAAAAGTAGTTTATGCACCAAAACTGGAACCGTCAAAAGTCTAAAAGACAAGTTCATCAAGTAATCCACTACCATCTCCAACATGAAGCATACCTTGCACAAAGTTCCTTTCAACCATGGGTGTATTAAAATTGATTGCTTTTAAGTTCGCATATTTGTGGTTGACATCATCATAATTATCTAGTTATTTGCATCTTGTCTAACATTATTTCTTTTGACTGAGCTAATTTCTACTTGTCTGCAAGTATACTAACAAAATTCAAAGTCCACCTATGTGCAGAACAATTATTCAAATCAACCATCTTTGCACTGCACCTTCTCTCTCTTTCTCGTATGCACACAAAAAGGACCAGTAAAAACCGGAACCAAACTAAACAGAATAATGCAGCTCTGGACCAATAGTTATTCGGATGAAATCATTGCCCAACACTCATTCTACAGTACCATAAAGACACTATTACTCGTTCTCAAATCCAATTTATTAGCATTTCTGAAAAAACACAAAAAATAAAGAATTTCAGATGACATTAATGCATCAATCATCTGTCGTAAAAATTTACACCTAGAAGCACCAAATACTGCAAACTAAGCAAGACAGAGGACCTCTAAATCAATGCAGTAACTTATGACCTCCAAAACAACTGACCCGAACTACGAAAGCTCCTTAGTTAGACTTACGCAAACAAAGTTGGGCCGTGTTAATGTGCAACAAACAAAATGAAACAGGCATTGTCAAGCTACATATATACTAGCTCAATCATGAAATTCACCTGCTTGCGAGCCCGCGACCTTGCAGCTGATTCTCTATTTTTTATCATTCTTCTCTGTCTTCTCTCAACTACCTTCTCCAAAGCTGCATTGGGTTTTCTTCCTCGAGAAAACACATAAGGAACAGGTGATAGCGAGGATGTATCCACATTACTCTTTACAGTGATGTCTGGTGATATCTGATTTGCAGGAGATCCTGTCGCAGCCGCATTTCCTATACCTACCACACTCATTCCTCCTCCCTGAACTAAGTTATTATTGATAGATGAGTGCATACCCACCATAGAACCTTTTGGGCTAGCAAGCTGCACATTATTAACTAAATGCATAGGGGATGTAAATGCAACAGTAGGTGGCTTGGGAAAGAGTGGCTGCTGTTGAGGCTGGGGATTTGGCAGTGGTTGAGATGATTTGATTCCACCCGCATTCAATCCTAAACTAGGGGGTTGATTAGCAGCCAAGTTACTGTTGTTCTCCACTGTTCGAGTACCTACTATCCCGTTAATTTGATTTGGCTGCTGAAACCTAATAGCAGGACTTGAGTTGTTACTGTTATTAAACCGGTATAATTCACCAAAAAATCCAGTATTATTTGCCCTAACAATTTGCTGAGTGTCCTCTCTCACTACTCCTGCCCTTGCCAAGAACTCTTCCAAAGTCATTTCCCCTAAAGTCAGCTGTCTTTGTGGCATATTTCCTCCTACATTATCACTTCCATCTTTAGAGCCGACAGTGATTTCCTTCATCAAGTCTTTCCAAACCTCATCAACAGTCTTTTGACTTAGTGTTCTAGGCAAAGTCAATGATCCTTGTCTTTGCAAATTTCCACCGGGATCACCTCCCTCTCCGACAACCACAGAACTTGTCAAGGCCTGATTCTCTTCGGCGGTGCATATGTTTTTCAATAGTTCATCCATGTTCATTGATCCAAAATCCTTCCCAGGTCCTCCTCCCCAAGTGCTTTGGAACTCATCAAAGGTCAACGAATATATTGAAGGTTGGCGGACTAACAGGGGATCTGCTGGAGGCTTTGCATCACCGCTTTCTCCAGGTGGAGTGGTACCGAAACCATTGAAGTTCAAATGAGAACCCATCTAAAATGTTGAAGCAGTAGAAACAGCGGATCCAATCTAACTGTTTTAAAGCATCACGTGATTGAAGCGGATCAAACTGGAATCTCACCCCTGCAAGCTTCTGTCTACAAAATGATATCCAAATATCCATTAAAGTAGTGAAGAAGAGAGTGGAGCCAGAATGGATTTTGAGACAAAGGTAAAAATTCCAACATGATAAACTGCGCAGAATCGATTGATAATCACTGCAACAGAAACTTGACCCTGCTGGTTTTTCCTATAGTTACAACTTCAGAAGTGCTATTTTCAAACATTCAAGTGAACCAACAAAGAAAAACTGTAAAGAATTCCAAGTTCCTCATAAACTCATATTTTCAGGAGAAACAAAAACTAAATTCTAGCACATATAGTTAGCAAGAGTTGGAATAAATAAAGCATCATCAAGAATCGTTCATCAAAGAATTTCGTTGAACAAACTGAATCATAGCTTAGAATTGTGAAATTAAAGGAGATTCAACTTTGATTGAAGATCCCTTAAACTCGGTGAAGAGCCAACCTCTATAATGCGAAAAATCAAGTAACATGCACAGCATCCTATTTCAAGGAAATTTTATTACAACCTAAACAACAACAAACTCGCCCATCACTAAAGATTAAAAAGAACAAGAAGACAACATTAGAAAAGGAGAAGTTAAGGATCCGATCTCATTTTAAACAGTCTCTAACAGTCCAAAATGCAATGAATCATAAGTTAAATATGTCCTTCACGCAATTATCCAATCGAGGCAGATCATGTTAAAGAAAGACACTTTCTTCTGCATTCCAGATCCAAAAACTTGATCAACAGTGCGAAAATTAAACTGAAAACTTGAAGCTTTCACTTCCATGCTCATAACTTCAAATCTCCCAACGCCTAATCCCATCAACGACAAGTCAATCTTTAACCCCATAAAACACTATTTTAGAACCAACCCATCTTTACAAATCATAAAAACCAGCCAAAACTAGTAACACCAAGCTTGAAAAGATTAAAAACATCCTAGAATCGAACTGAAAACCCATTTCAAGTACTGGGTTTACGATTTCACAACCAAAAGAAATTCAAACCAAAAAAAAAAGATAACGAGTTGGATCAATCCACTGTTCAAATTCTAAACCCATTTCCAGGATTTACGTAATTTATTCTCCAACAAGTAATTTCAGCCGTAAAAACGCAAACTTTATTGCAATAAAAGTGCCCATAAAATGAAAGAAAGAATAAGATAAAAGAAATAACACAGAGAGAAGAGAGAAAAAGAGACAAATAAGCAAAGAGAGACACAAAAGTTTGAATTTTTTTAACTCACCTTAATTTATAACTATCTAAAAAATGATTTTTTTGGTATGGAAAAACAGGTATGGGAGGGGAGCGGAAGAGAGAGAGAGAGAGGAGAAGAGAGTGTGTCGTTTGTACGAGTCGACAGGTGTCTATTGCCCCATGACAAGGTCCTGCTTTTAAGGACCTTCCATTTCAAAGTCCATTTTTTATGTTTTTTTTTACTCAAGTCACGGAAATCATGCAACGTGGGACAATCAGGAATCAACTGGGGAACATTGATGTGACCTGAAGCCAATGGAGACGAGCTGCGTGGGACGATCACAGCCGTGGACTTTAGCTTTCCGACATGGGCATTGGATGGTAAATGATTTAGGGTTTTACCAGTTTTTATCGGTTAGGAATATTATTCAGAGTGAGGAGAGACGAGTAATATCTGAAATGCGTGTGCATGATGAGATTTGATGTGAGCATACCGTTGGGTGTAAACTGTAGATGGAATTGACCAATGAAACAGATATACAGTTAACAACAAAATCTGGTGATCTTATTCTTTGTCTTTGTACAATCAATTGGTAAGATAGTCACCGTATTGGTTAATAAACAGAATAAACCGAAAACTGAAGTTGACTTCAATTCTTTTATAGCTTTGCTACCATATGTTCTTTTTATAGCATTGTGACAGAATGAAAATGGGAAGGATAAGGAGGAACAAGAAGCTTGATAAGGGTCAGATGGAGATAGTATAACAAATTTTGACGGAGAAGATAGAAAACCTCTATCATGGAGGGTAAGAATAAGACAAATAGCTCCAACATAAAAATATGTATGATTTTGTTATCATCAAAAAGAGATGAGCTTTGTTGATGACCCTCAACAATAGAAGTGTCATCCTCACTATTATCCTTAATTTCAATATCAAGTTGGATGATCATACTTTATCTGATAACTTCAAGTTCAGATCTAAATTATTAGAGTAGAGTAAGATTCTGCAACCATTATGGTCACTCTATACCCATCAGATGATCTACTGATTGCAGAATCATGCCATGGATTTCAATTTTCTAAATTCCACTTCTAATGCCTTATATATGGTAGCAGACAAATCTCATAATCAGACTACCATCATTCAAATTCCAAAGCAACCATCGCCGATGAAACTTGAGAAGATAAAGGAGATCTTACTTTATTTTTCTATTTTTTATATAAATTATTTTATTTGTGAAATTTTAACAAAAAATTAGTCCAATTATTTAGACACTTGGTAACTTAATGTTAGATTAACTCAAATATCATAAATAACAAATAACCAGTTTCGAGCACATATAACTTCTTTTTTTTCCTCTTTTTCATCGTGTTTTGTCTTGATTAAAACTTTTAAATTGAGAATTTAATATTAGTTTATTTATTTAGACAATGGTCATTTTGATTGATTTTTATTAGGATATTATTATCAACATTGTACGTTACTTTACTTAATTTATTTTATTTCAATGATTTTATATCATAAAATAAGTTCATTATGGTTTTTTAAATTTTATTCTTATAAGAAAATCATACACATTTATTTAAATTTTAATAATTTATTGAATCATTAAAATCTTTTAATTTTTTATTTATTAATACAAAATTTATATTAATTAATAATAATACAAAATATTTTAATTAATCATTTACAAAATCAATCACATAATAATCAAACATAATTAAAAAATTTATTACCATTTTTAATATTTAATACCAAACGTTAATATAACTGTTAATTTTTATAATCTTATATCTAATACTCGTATACACATAATTAATAATTTCATTCCTGTTTTGATTCTCACTTTTATTCTTATTCTCATTCTTTTTTTTTCCGATTTCTTCATAATTGATTACGTGGCGTAAAAGTTCAAGCTAAATTAATGAACTTTTGAATAGGAATATACGTTATTAAGATTTGCTTACAAGTTTTAGTGGAAAGGCAAACAAGAGAACAAAAATTAAGCCAATGGAGAGCAGGAAAACCAAACACCTGTAAAACTCCAATTGGTGGACATTAGTTTCAAATCATAGCACCGAGTCCATGGAATGGGCCACGCCATAAACCATTGGTGCTAGAAGAGCAAACAAGACAGGAGTATCCACGTATATTATATTCATGACCTAGCTCCAAGAGACAGGTACGTACAAATTGGTAAAATACCCAAAAACACACTAATGGTCTCGGTATCGCACAGCTAGCACATGGTAGTTGTACTGTTAGTTAGAGCTTTCCTTGATTCTAGGAGAAGCAGCCAATAGAAATAGGGTTAGGGGAGTATAATACAATATTGGGGTAATAAGACAATATATCTGCCTTTCTCTGTTTTATCTATAGTTTTAAAAATCGGACCGGATTTATTCATAGTTTTAAAAATCGGATCGGACCGACCGTTTCGATCGATTCAACCGATGACCGGTCAGTTATTCGGTCCGGTTCAACCTTAAAAATCGGTTCTTAATTGAACCAGTGAGAATCGGTCAATTGACCGGCCGAATCAGTCCGGTTCGACCGGTCCGACCACTGGTTCAATCAAAATTTTATTATTATTTTTTATTTTTTGGTATATTTTTGTATTTTTTAATATTATTAATATTATATATAATTAAATATAATTATTGCATAATTATAACGTCACACCGGTTCAATTGGTGATCGAACTAGTCAAATCGGTAATCAGTAAAACCTCCAATTTAATAACCAATCCGAGTTTGAAAATACTGATTTTATCTACCATGTCTACCACGGAGGAGACCAATGTAGATAAGCCATCTCTAATTCAGGCACTGATAGTGGGGTTCCATTCACCACTCATGATCCCTCCCTCCCACCATCAAATATGATATTACATCATAATTCGTACCCAACATCAAAAAATGGTGGAAGCAGGACACCACCTCTGTTTTGACTACCTTTTTGTCATTAGAATCAACCAGTAAACTTGGTGCTCTTGCTCTTCTAGCCTCTAGGCCCATTGTGGGTGTTACTATGCTCCCATCCCCATTTTAGTCTCATAGTCTGAGCTTCTTCAACGGTGGGTGATGGCTGGTACATGGTATCTGACACATTGTGACTGGAGCAGAGCAGAACTGAACCAATAATGGATGTCAGTGTCACCAAATCAGGCGAGGAGTGTAGTCATGTTGATGAGATTTATTAGGCAGCAGCATGTGTTTGCTTACAAATTCTGACATGTTTTTTGTGCTATGCACAATAATGGGATGTCAGTGTCACCATTTTTGCAGCTGCCACCACTTCTTGTCGCAAGTCAACCGCTGCTCTTCTCTTAGGTTTATTGTCTACGGCTCACATTAAATACTGCTAGGTAATGAACATTGATCTGAAGTACATATAACCTTAACTTTAGATTCTAAGGTTTTGCATAATTAAAAAATTTAATGATATTATAAAGGATAAAAGAGATAAATACTCTTTATAATTTCATAAATTTTATAAAAAGTTAATTTCTGTTGAAAATTTACATGTTTTGTGAAAAGTTTAAATTTAGTCTTATTATTTTTATTAACTTTAGCATATTTGGTATTTATAAAACATATGACAATACCACATAAACAAATGGGAGACTCGAGTTGCTAATAGATTTTAAACTGTCCAATTTTTTGATTCGATTTATTTTAATAACTTTTATTGTTAAAAATTTACTCAATTTATTAATTAATCAGATAATTTTAAATTACTAAATTCATATAAACTAAAATTAATTAATTAATTTTTACTTAAAATTTTCTTTTTAATTAAACTTCAAATTCTTCGATAGATAAAGACAATATTTTTCAATCGTATTTTAAATTCTTTAATTTTATTTAATCTTTAGTCAGTTTTACGACGGTTCGATACCGATTGAACCTTTTACATTGTAAAGCTCTTATCTTATAGGTTTAATTTTCAGTTTAATTTTTAAAACATTGCATAGAATTAGGTTAACCAATAGAATTAAGGGTAATTATATTTACAATAAGTTGAAATTTTAAGAATTTTAATTAATGTTTTTATAGTTTAAAGTAACAGTATAAAATCAAATCAAATTAAAATTTAAATAGTAAATATAATTTATCTACTCTTAGTATGAGTGTGTTGTTATTAGTGTCCCTAGAGAGTGGTCGAGTTAGTGGAGTGAGGGAGGCATGGAGCTAAAAGGTCCTGTGTTCGAATTTCCCTACTTACGTTCTCTCGATCGAGTTTGTCGTATAGACATAGACGAAGTTAGTTTGAGCCTAGTGGTGCACTGGGCCTCCAAGATTTAAAAAAATTATATATATATATATAAAGACGGAGTTATTTGGAGCTCAGTGGTGTACTAGGCCCCCAAGATTTTAAAAAATTAAATATTTGGGCTCTCCTATTTTAAATTCCTGCCTCTGTCACTATATACAGGTCTTGCTTAGTGCGAAGTATCCAATTGGCGTGATTGTGTCAATCTAGAGATTTATCCAGTGTGTATCCAAATAATAGCTTGACGTCGCATTCTACCTTATTACTAAATTCTTCTAAAGTAGAAAATTAGGAATGTAAATCTTAGTTTTTATTTACCTTCAATGACAACAAAAGTGTACGATGAAGTCAAGGAAGCACAGGAGGAATTCCAACTAGCCTATCAAGCCTCCTTAACCCACCCTACAGATGTGCACCTTGCTGACAACTAAGCGCAGGAATGCCTTGTTTCTGCAAGAGGCTGAACGTATGTTTTTTCAACAAAAAGCAAAGAGTCGACACTTGATGGAAGCTGATCGCAATACCCGCTACTTTTCGGGCTTGGTAAAGAAAAGGAACCGATTGAATTCCATCACTCATCTCATTAAAGCCGATGGCTCTGAAACCACCTCAATGGAGGAGGTTGCCTCCTGCTTAGTCTCTTACTACCAAGAGATCCTTGGCTCTTCTAGTCCACGGGAAAGGGTGGACCCACAGGTTGTTAATCACGGTGCAGTTCTTAACTCGGACATGTGTGATCGGTTGCTTGCCCCTATAGCAGCTGAGGACATCCAATATGCTATGCTTGATATTGGGAATGAGAAAGCTCCAGGGCCGGATGGGTTTACTTCGACTTTCTTTAAGCACCAATGGGATCAGATTGGCGATGATGTAATGGCGGCAGTTCATGAATTTTTTTAGTCTGGGCACCTGTTAAAACAACTCAATCATACTATTATTACCCTCATCCCAAAAACCAAGACTACCCTGAAAGTTTCCGACTTTCAGCCCATTGCCTGTTTGAATGTTGTTTATAAAGTAATTTCGAAGATCTTGACAAGGCGCATGACAGGGGTTGTGGGTGCTCTAGTAGATCCAGCCCAATCAGCTTTTGTGCCTGGACGTAATATGCGGGATAATGTCTTTCTTGCCCAAGAATTAGCACGGGCCTATAGCAGGAAACGTATCTCACCTCGCTGTATGCTCAAAGTTGATATCTCTAAAGCTTATAATACAGTCTCCTGGGCATTTCTGGAGGAAATGATGCTGGGGTTGGGGTTCCCTACTTGTTTTGTTGCTTGGATTATTGAGCGCATTACTACGAATTCATTCTCGATCTCGATCAATGGAAGTCTTCATGGCATGTTTAAGGGTAGACGAGGTCTGCGACAGGGTGACCCGATGTCACCAATCTTGTTCCTCTTCTGCTTGGAATACCTCTCTCGAGTGCTTCATTTGCGGACTGCTGACCCTTCTTTTAACTATCACCCTAAATGCCAAAAACTTGGGATCACCCATTTGGCGTTTGCGGATGATCTTATGCTTCTTTCCCGTGGTGACCCCATCTCTATTCGGATTTTACTTGATGGGCTGAATGAACTTAATCGGGTGGCGGGATTGCGGGTAAATCCTACCAAGTCTAACATCTTTCTTGGGGGTGTATGGCACCGCGAAAGGGAAGACATCCTACAGTTGACGGAGTTTGGCCTTGGTGAATTTCCCGTCTGCTACCTGGGTGTACCCTTGGCCCCAAGGAGGGTCTCGGTCGCCCAATTTTCCAGTCTTCAAGAAGTGGTGGAAGCTTTTATCCATTCTTGGAATGGGAAAACTTTATCCTATGCAGGCCGGGCTGAATTAATAAATTCAGTCATTCAAGGCGTGCTCTCCTTTTGGCTTCAGGCCTTCCCCATCCCGATGGTGATCCTTGACAAAATTGCTTCTATCTGTCGACTCTTCCTTTGGGGTGGTAAACATTACGGAGTTGCTTGGGATACCATCTGTGTTCCTAAAGAGGAAGGGGGCCTAGGGTTGAAGAATTGTAAAATATTGAACATGGCCCTATTATCGAAAATGCTATGGAATATCCACGCCGAAGCCAATTCACTGTGGGTGAAATGGGTTCACACTTTCTACCTCCGGGGTATGTCTATTTGGGATTGGATGCCCCACCCGTGCGACTCCCTCTTAATGAAAAAACTAGCAGTGATTCGTGACTCTTTGATGATGAAACTTGGGGGACGAGGAGCTATTGAGAATGAACTGCCAAAAATTTGTATTAATGGTGCCTTTTCATCCCACAAAATCTATGACCTTCTAAGGACTAAGCATCCCAAAAGGCTCTGGATGTCCTTTATTTGGAAGGCCTACATTCCTCCCAAATTTTCCTTTATAGCTTGTTTGAGCTTGAGGAATCGTCTTGCTACCAAAGACAACCTCTCCTTTCTGGCTTTGAATCCTCTGTGTGTCTTGTGTGGTACGGACAATGAATCTGTCAACCACTTGTTCTTCCGTTGCAATTTCACTATAATGGTTTGGCGGGGTATCCGACATTGGCTGGGTATCTGACGTGAAATGGGATCTTTATTACGGGCTATTAACTGGATCCGTATCGAAGCAAAGGGAGGTCTCCTAAGATGCAAAGCTATTCGCCTAGCCCTTCTCTATACCATCTATTATCTTTGGAACACTCGCAATATCATCCAGTTTGAGGGTGTTTCTTTCTCAAGCCTAGAGGTCATTTCTAAAATCAAGTTCGCCGTTTATAAGATTTTGTATCGGTGCTACCTAGCTGAACGCATTAACTTCTAGGCGCTGCTACCCCTTCCTTTCTTCTACTTCCAGTTGGTGTTGTCTGTTGGCTCTTATGGGTAGATCGGGAGTGATCAGAGCAGTTTTGACGGGTTGGGCACTTTCTACAATTGGGGTTTGCTTTAACAAGACAGGGGCTATAGGGGTCTTTGATTGTGCGGTACCTTGCTTTGTGTTGAGGGAGAGTTAATGTTGCTTGGGGTTTTTGTGTATATTTCACATGTTTTCTCCCTTGTCTTCTTCTTTGGATTCATTTCGCATACAGCCACTACCTCATAGTTTCTGCATGCTATGGGAATCTTGCGGAGAAAGGGCTTCCGAAAACGCACACAAAGGGGTCATCTTTATGGTTGGTTTCTCTCAGTTTTCTGTTCTTGGGCTTACTAGTTGCAGGTTGCGCCTCAATGCTTGTACCCTGAAGTCGTGGGCTGTAGTTGATGTATACCTAATCCGATGTAGCCTGGTGTCTCTGCTGAAAATGTGATGTGATGATGCCGCATGTATCTGGTGGACTTTTGCCTAAATGTCGTTGTTCAGGAGGGCAGGATATGACGTTGTACTTATTGCTGGCAGGCTGCTGGTTGAGCCCCTTTGGGAGGCATCCTTGTCTCCTCCTTAGTGGGATTTTTTTTTTGGTAAAAGGAAAGAGACTACACTGATTACACAATAACCCTGGGGAAGCAGATCCCCGACTTATCCTCAAAAAGGAAATGATGGCACCCGATAAGTGCAGAATCAAAATAAGTAACACCAATAGCAAATTGTGCAGCCTGAGAGGCAAGCCAGTCTGCGCATCTGTTGCTCTCTCGGTAAACATGCCAATGGACAACAGACCAATTTCGGGAAAACAATTCATGAATACCCGCCACAATAGGGTTGAACACCTAAGACCGGGTGGCCGAGGAGGATATGAGAGTGTGTACCGCGACCGAATCCACCTCTAAGATGACGTGACGGAAGCCTAAGCTCCAAGCGAGAGAGAGACCGGTGAAGACTCCCCAGAGTTCATCAGACAGCGGGGCACACCAACCAAGGTTCTGTGTGAAGCCCCCCATCTAGTTACCGTCACTGTCGCGTAGAAGGCCATCGGCGGTAGCAGTACAGTTGCGATGAGAACTGGAGTCGTCGGTGTTTAATTTGATCCAACCCGTCGGGGGCTTACTCCAACTAAGAAGGAGCTCGTGATGGGGGCGGAGTCTAGTGTCAGACCGGCTGCTCCGCTCAAAGGACCTGCGGATTTGATCTGCATAAGACAAAATAAGAAGGTCAGGAGAAGTAGGCCAGATAAATTGTTGATCAAATAAAGACTTGTTCCTCCATGTCCAGAGGAACCAACATGTGATACTGAAAAGGACCGCCCAGTCCCGGTCCAGAAGTCAGCGGCGGGTATGGCTATTGGTGAAAAGCCAGTCGCGAAGAGATAAATCAAAGAAATCGGTCACGGCAAGATGAGGCGACAAAGTGAGCCACACTCGGTGCGCCCTGAGACAATCTCACATGACGTGCAGTGTGGATTCTTCAAGAGAACAATGAGCACAAGAATTGTCCATTGTGATCCGCCTTCGAGCTCGGAGTTGGTTTGTGAGAAGACTATCATGAGCCAGTAACCAGAGAAACGTGCAGATATGCTGCGGTCCCGGCCACTGCCAGATTTCCTTCCATAACCCATGAGGCTCCGCGTCGGCATAGTCCATAAGCAGGGAATACGTAGACGCCACAGTGAAGAGACAGTTGTCAGAAGCCCCCCAGACCAGCTTGTTGGGGCCAAGGTAAGGGTTCAGCGGGAACGTGCCAGCGATAAGACGACAAATGGACGGAGGGAGCCACGGTTGGATCGCTGCCCAATTCCAGTCGCCAGTAGGATCCACAAAATGAGGGACACAGAGGGAGAGCGTTGAGGGGGGAACAGGCTGGGAGGCGTGGTTAACCAGGGGCCCGGTATCCAATATCCAGGGGTCGAGCCAGAACTGTGTTCGGTCTCCATCTTTGAGCATCCACTGCAGGCCTTGGAGAACTATAGGCGACGTGGCCTTTATGTTGCGCTAGACCATGGATCCCCCGGAGGTAGTCAAAGTGTGGGGAAATTGGTGACGATCAAAATTGTACTTACCAGAGAGCACTTGGACCCATAAAGTGGTCGGGTTAGCAACTAGGGACCAACCTAATTTAGCCAGGAAGGCATCATTAGTTTCCCGAATTCGGCGAATGCCAAGCCCGCCCAGATCCTTAGGCTTGCAAACGTTCGGCCAACTGACCAGGTGGATTTTCGGATTAGTATGAGACGAACCCCACAAAAGTTGCCGCATGGCTTTCTCCAGATCATCACATAGGCTGCGCAGAAGACAGATAGTCTGCATAGTGTAGCTAGGGATAGCGGCTAAAACCGATTGGGTCAGAGTGAGACGACCAACGAAAGAAAGGAGTTGGGCAGACCAGCCAGATAGACGTTGGTGAACCTTATCGAGAATGGATTGATACGTTCGTCGGCTAACACGTTGGTGCAAGAGAGGGACTCCAAGGTATCGGCCGAGGTCGTTGGTCCGACGGAAACCTAAAGCGCTATTGAAGGATTGTCTCTCAGCGGGAGTAGTGTTCTGGGAGAAATAGCACCTCGATTTGGTCGTACTCACACGTTGCTCAGAAGAGGAACAAAAGGAGTGTATAAGGGTCCGAATGACGGTGACCTGATCAACAGAAGCTTCAGCGAAGGGGATGAGGTCATCTGCAAAAAATAAATGAGTGAGGGCCGGGCCATTCCAGCTTAACTTGATCGGGTGCCAGGTACTAAGAGACACAGCGTGATTGATAGCATGACCTAGACGTTCCATGCAAAGGACAAATAGGTAGGGTGAAAGCGGATCCCCCTGGCGAAGACCACGAGAAGGGGTGAAAGGGTCACTCAACTCCCCATTCCAGTTGACCTGGAGGGATACCGTCAAGATACACTTCATAACGAGGTTAATCAGATTCTCGAGAAGGCCCACGTCAAGAAGGGTGTCGTGGATGAAGTCCCAATTGAGCTGATCATACGCTTTCTCCAAGTCCACTTTGACTGCCATGAGCCGTTTGCGCCCTGATTGCCAGCGCATAGAATGAATGGCTTCCTGTGTGATAATAATGTTATCGGTAATCTGACGACCCGGAATGAAACTGCATTGGTTGGGAGCGACAAGATCAGCGAGGTAGGGTTTGAGGCGGTTGACGATAATCTTAGAGAGGCCTTTGTATAAAACATTACATAAGGTGATAGGTCGGAATTGCGATATCGAAGAAGGAGACGGGATTTTAGGGATAAGAACTAAAGTGGTGCGGTTGAGAGTGGAATCCCAGATGTCATGGGTAACGACCCGCTGAAGGAAACTCGTCAAGGAAGGGCTAACAGTTGCCCATTGAGATTGATAAAATAACGCGGTCAAGCCATCAAGGTCGGGCTCTTTATTAGGCGTCATAATGAAGAACGCTGTCTTGATTTCCTCCGGGCTTAAGCGCTGGGTGAGATCGTCCGAAGCACGGGTCGGGAGAGGAGGGAACCGGCTCTGGAGCGGCCAAGCTGCGGGGGAGGTATCATCGGAACGATAGATCTCCGCTAGATGGCGACACGCGAGACCGCTGAGGGACGACGGGTCAGAATACACAGTCCCGTCCTCAGCAGTTAAAGAGGTGATTCGAGTTTGACGACTTTTGATTCTAGTGATAGCATGATAGTAAGAAGTATTTCGGTCTCCCTGGGCGAGTCATTGACTGTAGGAAACTCGTCAAGGAAGGGCTAACAGTTGCCCATTGAGATTGATAAAATAACGCGGTCAAGCCATCAAGGTCGGGCTCTTTATTAGGCGTCATAATGAAGAACGCTGTCTTGATTTCCTCCGGGCTTAAGCGCTGGGTGAGATCGTCCGAAGCACGGGTCGGGAGAGGAGGGAACCGGCTCTGGAGCGGCCAAGCTGCGGGGGAGGTATCATCGGAACGATAGATCTCCGCTAGATGGCGACACGCGAGACCGCTGAGGGACGACGGGTCAGAATACACAGTCCCGTCCTCAGCAGTTAAAGAGGTGATTCGAGTTTGACGACGTTTGATTCTAGTGATAGCATGATAGTAAGAAGTATTTCGGTCTCCCTGGGCGAGTCATTGACTGTAGGAACGTTGATGCCAGAAAAGCTCTTCCTGATATAGAACGTGTTCGAGTTCTGTCTTGAGGTAGTCCTTCAGAGCCTGGAGGGAGAACGACTCAGAAGCTTCTAAGGGTTGTTGAATGCCTTCCAAACGAACCATGAGACGTCGCTTGCGATGGAAGATGTTCCCGAAGGAGGTGGCATTCCACTGAGTGAGCTTACTCGAAAGGTGGGTGAGCGCCTCACAAAAGGTCGAGGTAGTAGGGTTCCAGTTCTCAGCGACCACATTGCTGAAGTCCTCGTAGGTAAGCCAAGCGAACTGGAACCTAAAGGGGTGTCTCCGTGGAGGGCGGGGGTCCGCGGTAGGAAAAATGAGAAGGAGAGGTTGATGATCCGAATTCAAAAAAGGCAAGTGAGAGACGCAGGTGGAAGGAAAAGTTGCGTGCCACAAATTAGAGCAGAACGCACGATCTAAACGAGCCCTAATTAACCCGCGCCGCCACATGAATCTGGGGCCGACGAATTCAATCTCCTGAAGATTGCACAGGTGCACACAGTTGCGAAAGTGAGGGTTGACTGTGGGTTGCAAACGAGAGCCACCGCGTTTGTCTCTGCTGTCCAGCTCGGCATTGAAGTCGTCTCCCAGGAGCCAAGGAGTAGTAGTGACCCGCGCAATAATCGGCAGGTAATGCCAGAGAAATTTCCGGAGGGCATTGGTAGGGCTAGCATAAATGGCAGTGAACTCAAAGTTCGACTAGTCCCACTCCACACTAGCATGAACAAATTGTCGGTGAGCAAACTGAATTCGGACAGTTATGTCGCTCCACAGTAACCAAATGCCGCCCGAAAAGCCCTCAGCTTCCACCCGAAAAGAGTGAGCGAACCCCAGAGACCGAATCACCTTTAAAGCACGAGGGTCGCTGATGCGAGGTTCGACCAAGACAACGAGGCGAGGTTTATGAAGTCTGATGTAATTCTTCATGATGGGCTTGAAGGTCCGACCTCTAGCCCCCTGGCAATTCCAGATAAAAATAGGCATAAGAAAAACCGAGGGAGCCTGAGCAACTAAAGTGCGGGACAGTTGACGTCGGGAGGAGTCAACTCCGAAGCTGGGCAAAGCGCTAGCTTGGGGCCTAAGTCGACCATTTGAGTATCTGGAACGGTCGCAAGGGTCGCGTTAAGTTGCTGGAATGGAATGGGGTTCGGGGGATGGGGAGGGGACTCCCCGGGTATATGGCCCGGAGAATCTGGCGGGATAGCAGAATCGGAGGGGTCGCCGGGGTCCTCGTCCATAGCGTCGCTAGCCAAAGACGTCTGGAATGTCAAGGACCCTGCCTGGTCAGGGAGAGCTAAGGTCGCATGTGACGGGATGGTAAGGGCTACGTGACCCTGGGTAGGCCCGGGGCTACCGTGGGGCGGAGCACGGGCCTGCGGGCCCAGAGGGGGGGGGGGGAGGGAGGGGGGCGGGTCGGGGATTGGGCTGGGCTGGGGGCTGATGGGCCGCTAGGGGGGCATGCTGGGCCTGACCCAGCAGCCTGGTCTGCTTAGAAGCAGACGACGTTGGGGCTATCAGGGGGGACTTGGGAGCAGCGGAGGCACGTCGCACACGTGGGCGAGCGCCGGCTCGCGAGACCAGAGGGGGGAGAGCCGGGGCGATCGGGCGCGATGAGATAAGAACCGTGGAGGCTGTCAGAGTTCGGTGGCGCGAGGACCGTGGGGAGCTCGGACGTGTCCGAAGGGGAGAGCGCAGAGAAGCGAGAAACACTCGACCCGGTGGTGGCCTCGGCGGCGTGACCGGCAAGGTGAGCGGAGGGATGAGGGGTTGGGGTCCGGCGACCGCCCCTGGTGACTTGCATCCACGGCCCAAAATCGGCGAAGCTGGACTGTTCTGTGGCGTGCTCGGTGTTGGGAATCATTTGGCCAGGAGGGGGCGGGTCTCCGATGGGAGTCTCCAGGGCGGGCGAGGTGTCCTTGCTATAGGGGCAACCGGTTGAAGCGTGACCAACACGACCACAATGGAAGCATATCTGCAGTAATCCTTCGTAGGAGACACGAATCAGTTCCCCATTCAGCTCGACCACCGATCGAAGAGATGAACTGAGGTCCAAGGTGACGACGATGCGGGCAAAATGCCTCCGGTAAGCCTGTTGGGTGTTGGCGTTGATCTTTACCGTGCGCCCCACCAGATTACCAAGCGCAGAGATGACTGAGGGATGGTAGCAAGCGATGGGTAAATCGGGGAAGCGAACCTATGCGACTGCATGTCTGATTTTGCCGGAAGAAGGCCGGAACTCCGGCGCCCAAGGTTGAACGGAGAGCACATGTCCGGCGATGATCCACGAGCCCTGCGTCAAGGAATGGATATAGTCAGTCTCAGCTTTGAAATTGATTAAAAAGAAATCATTCTCTAGATCAACAATTTTCATGGGGCCGGTGGGATGCCACAGGGAATGGAGTCGATCTTTCAGTATATTGTAGCCAATTTTGCGTCCCAGAAGTTTAACCACCACAGCATGTTGCCAGACGTGTTCCAATTGAGCTTGAAAGGTGCTGGAGAGTTCCACCCCGAGGCCGTAGGAGCCCTGCACAAAGGTAATGTCTCCTTCTGTCGGCTCGATCAAGTCCTCCTCCGGCCAAGGTAACTCGTTTGTGTGTGTTGCTGCGTTGCTAGTGCTAGTTAAGACGGTGCTGTAGCTCTGGGGAGGATGTGGGTCCGGTGGGACGGAGGAGGGGGGGGATCTTCCTCACGTTCTCGAATTCGGACTTTCTTAGCTGTGCGTCCAGCTCGTGCTAGGTTGGTTCCTTCCTCTGATGGGCTGCTTGTTTTGTTTGCTTTTTGGGGTCTTCTTTCTCTTTGAATTTCTTAGACTAATATCGATTGTTTGGCCATGGGTGATTTGTGGAATCTTTTGTCGTTGGCCCTCTTTCAGGCTTTTCGCATTTTTCAACTTGTTGTTTTGGTCGCACTTGACTAGGGTATGCCCCTTTGCAACTGTATTCTTCTCCTTTTGATGAATATACATTTAGCTTTCATAAAAGAAAGATGAAAAACTTATCCTTAATCCCCAAGCTTTGCGCGTTGTGCCCAACTCTTCCTTGGCTTAGTTGAAAGTCTTTTTGGCTACACGTCTTCTTTATACTTTCTAGCCATGCCCACCATCTCCTTCTCAATTAAAAGATGAAAGCATTGTACAATCACTATGTATAAAAAAAAGTTCATGCCACAAATGGTACCAAATCACTATGTATAAAAACAGGTTCATGCCACAAATGGTACCAAATCAACTCATCATTCGCCTATTTTATTGTTATGTTCCACTTTATTGAAATTTAACTCTCTAAACTTGTAAGATAGTGAATAAACAATTTCTGATGACATTCAGGCCTAAACCCAATATGACCGAAAGTTTTAAGTAAAATCGATATCGTTTTCTAAATTTTAAGTTTATAAAAAGAAAATAATTAAGTTGAGCTCGAATTTAATTGAGCTTCGGGCCATCCAAGTCTGATTGTGCTCATGCTCAAGCCGTGTGTCTCAAGCCCGATCAGGCTATCCCTATTTATTACGTGTTCAACTAAAGGTCTTAATAGTTAAAAAGATTAATAGTTAATGAAACAAAGTACAATTTTCATTTAAATAAAAGTTGAATTATTTGACTTAATAACATATAAAATTAACTACTTAGAATGCTGCTAATCATATTATATTAAAATTTTCAAAATAAGTTTAATATCTATTATTTATTATTGATATCACTTTATAATTAGGTCATTCCGTATAAAACTATAGTTTAATCTTTGTTTCAATAGACAATTAAGAATTTGTTAAATTTTTAATGGTATATTAAATAACTATAAACGTTGTGTACTTGTGTCCTATATTTGAACAAAGGCCTTGTGGGCTAAGGTTGGCATTTGTATATGCGATGTCGATGAATGGGCCTGGCGTCTGCAACTAAGCTAACGTTGCCCTTTCGCCTTCATGGAGCAAAAACCGAGAAATGGATGTTGAATAAAGGGAGATTAGTTGTTTTTAACATTTTTGTGTGTCTACGATCATCTGGGAGTAGGCGGACCTCAACGGATCCATGCGTTTCTGTGGGTCATGAGCAAGCAGAAGCTCCTGACCAACCAACAATGGGTGGCCCGTCACCTAACTACAGACAGCAATTGCTCTTTCTATGGTCAGGAAGAGTCGACACTCCATATAGTCCGTGATTGTCTGCGGGTTTAAGCATTCTGGCGGAAGCTCCTCGGGCGCATGGGCGATACGGAGTTCTTTCAACCAGAGGTGACCGCCTGGGTTAAATCCAACCTTTTGGTTCAGAATCACGGACTACACGGCCCGTGGGTTATTATCCTTGGCGTCGCCTGCTGGATGCTTTGGATTGACGTAACAAAAGCTTCTTTGACGTAGAATTCGAGTGGCCGGAGCATGGGCCAAGAGTTGTTTTGACTTATGTAGAGTGGATAGTCAGTGCCCGAGCCGTGGAGAGCTGTGTCTTTCCGACTCCGGGTCTATAGGTAAGCAGCCTAGTCAGGTGGTCCAAACCGTCGGAGACCTGGTTTAGGCTCAACACAGATGGGGCATATCATCCCGGGTCATCCATTGCTACCACAGGGGGCCTAATTTGCGACTACACTGGTCAATGGTGCAGGGGATTTACTCAACAAATTGGCAGCGAATCACCGCAAATTGCAAAACTCTGGGGACTCCACTCGAGACTCTCATTGACATGGGCAATGGGGCATCGACAAGTCATTGTCGAAACAGGCTCCCTCGGAGTGATTAATATCCTTTCTTCTTCACAACCTGATCTTACTGCGAATTTTTCTTTGTTGGCAAGTACCAGGGAATTACTCTAACGAAATTGAGAACTACAACTCCAGCACGTACTACGAGAAGGAACTTAGTGTGCAGACTTTCTGGCTACCCTCGCTGTTCGTACTGGCCCAGAGATACGTTATTTTTAGGAACCTCCAGTGTCCATCGTGGCACTCCTCCTTTGGGACAAACAGGGAGCTCAGTATCGAAGAGTTGTCGGCTAGCTAGTTTTTAATTTCTGTGTCTTTTCCTTTGTAATTAAAAAAAACATTTTTGTATGTGTCTCTCTCTTTCAGTGTTATGGGCCTGGTGTTACGGTGAAATTTGAGTTATTTCTGTAGCTTTAATGGTTACCAGGATAGGCATGATTGTGGACTGTTGGTCAGCTTCGCCTCACAAAGATGGAAGGACTCCCTAAGAGTTGGATCATGGTTTGTTTCGTCAAAAGAAGTTAGACAAGCCCTGAACCATACAGAACTCGTTACATAATCTCAGTGTTACAATTTATAATAAAAGGAATTAAGAACGAGCAGAGCAGAGCAGAGCAGGGTACGCATTTGCAATTTGACTAAATTAAAAGCAGACCTAGATAAGTACCCCAGCCAGTGAAAAACAAATGTTCGAGTTATTCCACTAAGTTTTAATTTAATGGCTATTTTTTCAATTCCCGTTACCTCTTAATTTGATTATGCATGCCTCTTGATTTTACATCAGAGTCCCAGCAAAATCCTACAGCTTTTTATCAAGAAAGGCGAAACTTTTGTTTAACAAACCAAGGAAGAAGCTGCCCAGATGAGGAGCGAAAATGAAGCATGACACGCATGAGCTATACATGCCGGTGAGTGAAAAGTAAAACCCTTTACCCTTTTGTTTGTAGATTCTTTTTTATTCAACCATTATAGACAGTCTCTGTTGGTGCTCAGGCTGTTACCAACCTGCAATGAAACGAAAGTTTCCAAGTTCCTACATTTGATTCAAAGCAGTCGCCAGTTGTTTTCAACAGCTGCAAATTCTCTGCAATTTGATTCATGGGAACTCAGGGACGAGGAAAAGGATGTTGATTTTAATCTTATGTTTCGGTCCTGCACTAAACTCCATCATGTTAAGAGACTTCAAGCTCGTCTTTTGGTTTCTGGGAGAGCTGAAAGTTTCTTTCTTTCGAGGCTTGTTAATCTATATGCACATTTCGGTGATGTCTCCTTCGCAGAGAAAGCTTTTAATCATATACCCAACAAAGATATCTATGCCTGGAATTCTATGGTGTCGGCCTATGTTGGCAATGGCCGTTTTTGCAAAACTGTTGCTTTTTTCTATGAACTTTTGTATGCATCTGGCCTTCGCCCTGATTTTTACACTATTCCTCCGGTGCTTAAAGCTTGTAAAGATATAGTAGATGGGAAGAAGGTGCATTGCTCAATTTTAAAGATGGGATTTGAATGGGATGTTTATGTGGGTGCTTCGTTGATTAATATGTATTCACGTTTTGGGTCTTTAGAAGCTGCTCAGATGTTGTTTGATCATATGCCAGTCCGAGACAGGGCTTCGTGGAATGCAATGATTTCTGCGTATTGTCAGAATAGGAACGGTGCAGAGGCGTTGAGAGTTGTGGAAATTATGAGAGCGGAAGGGATCCGCATGGATGCTGTTACCATTGCCAGTGTTCTTCCTATTTGTGCACAATTGGATGATATTGTGACTGGGAAGCTAATGCATTTGTATGCTATAAAGTGTGGATTGGAATTTGGACTGTTTGTGTCCAATGCATTAATTGACATGTATGCAAAACTTAGTAACTTGGAGCATGCTAGGAGAGTTTTTGATCAAATGATGGAAAGGGATATTGTGTCGTGGAATTCAATTATTTCTGCATATGAGCAAAATGAGGATCCAATTACTGCACGTTCTTTTTTTGACAAGATGCAACAAGCTGGAATTGGTCCTGATTTCTATACACTCATCAGTTTCTCATCTATCGTGGCCAAGTTCCATGATTACAGACATGCAAGGTCGCTTCATGGGTTTATCACGAGGAGGAGTTGGTGTGCAGAAGAGGTTGTCATTGGGAATGCCATTGTAGCTATGTATGCCAAAATAGGAGATTTAGATTCTGCTCGTGCAGCTTTTGAAGGGCTACACATTAAAGATGTGGTTTCATGGAATACCATGGTCAGCGGTTACGCTCAGAATGGTCTTGCAAGTGAGGCAATTGAATTGTATCGCACGATGGAAGATTGCGAAGAGATGATTCCAAACCAGGGAACTTGGGTCAGCATTCTACCAGCTTATTCTCATGTGGGTGCCTTGCAACAAGGGATGAGAACTCATGGGACGGTTTTGAAAAATGGCCTTTACTTGGATGTCTACATAGGCACCTGCCTGGTTGATTTGTATGGAAAATGTGGTAAATTAGATGATGCTCTCTCACTCTTCCATGAAGTGCCTAGAGAAAGCTCCATCCCTTGGAATGCCATGATATCCTGTCTTGGAGTTCACGGGGATGGTGAGAAAGCTCTTAAGCTCTTCAGAGAAATGTTAGCCGAGGGAGTGCAGCCAGATCGAGTTACTTTTGTATCCTTATTGTCAGCCTGTAGCCATTCAGGTCTGGTGAGTGATGGTCAATGGTGCTTTGAGACAATGCAAGAAAAGTATGGTTTAAAACCCAATATGCAGCACTATAGCTGTATGGTAGATTTACTTGGTAGAGCTGGGCATTTGGATAAGGCATACAGTTTGATAAAGAGTATGCCATTGCAGCCTGATGCTGCTGTATGGGGTGCTCTTCTTGCTGCTTGCAGATTACATGGGAACAGCGAGTTAGGTAAATATGCTTCAGATCACCTATTCGAGGTAGAGTCTGAGAATGTTGGTTATTATGTGTTGCTGTCAAATATTTATGCTCACATTGGGAATAGGGATGCAGTGACTAAGGTGAGAACTTCTGTTAGAGATAAAGGGTTGAAGAAGACACCTGGTTGGAGTTCAATTGAAGTGAACAACAATGTCGATGTCTTCTATAGTGGGAATCAAACTCATCCAAAAAGCAATGAGATATACGAAGAGTTAAGGGCTTTGACCGAAAAGATAAAAACCCTTGGTTATGTTACTGACTTTAGTTATGTTTTGCAAGACGTTGAGGAGGATGAGAAGGAGCAAATTCTCATGGGTCACAGTGAAAGATTGGCAATTGCGTATGGAATCATTAGCACCCCTCCTCGGACTCCTATTCGGATATTCAAGAACTTGAGAGTCTGTGGAGATTGCCATAATGCAACTAAGTTTATATCTAAACTTACAGAGAGGGAGATTACAGTGAGGGATTCCAACCGATTTCATCACTTCAAAGATGGAATTTGCTCTTGTGGGGATTATTGGTGAACTCATAAAATTGATTTTGTAACTAATCCACCATATGCATTGCTAGATGTTACATCCAGTTATGCTGGAGCTAGAACTGCAGATGGAAACCAAAAGATCCAACCTTTTGGTTTTGGGGAATGACTCGGAGCTGGAACCAACTTGAATTGTATTGAGTAAGCCTGTGCACCAAGCCAAAATCCATGTGCTAGGTTTGTTTTCACAGTGTTGGTGCCATCTTCCTGAGCTGCGGTTAGGCGGTTAAGTTTGGTCAACCAGAAAAAGCAGCCGTCAGGCACATGTCAAGCCAACGTGGTTTCCAGAAAGTTTGAATACAAAAATGTCGGCAGAATCTCAGTCCTCGTCAGCCTCTCCTGATTCCACCCTGTCTCTCGGACAGGTCATGAGCTTAGCTGGACGCGTCTTACTAACGAAAAGCACATCCCTTGTGGCCCAAGGTAATTAGGGTTTCCTTATGCACACGTCATATTGCGTCGACTCTCATGTCTTGATGACGAAGAAAACTCTTATTCAAAAAGAATTTATCGATGTCTTGCATTGTTACATATGTTAGAATCTAAAAGCTATGCAATAATGCATCAACTTGAATTAAAAAAAAGTCGTTATCTTTTAAATATACACGGAGTAAATTTTCGAATTGACACAATCCCGGATACTTCACACTAGATAAGTCTTATACGACAGGTTCGATCAAGAGAACGTAGATAGGAGGAGTTAAACACAAGACCTTTTGGTTTCATACTCTCTACAATATGAACTCGATTACTTCTTAAAAGACGCATCTAACTTGATTGCTTTAAGATTTACTCGAAAGTTAGAGCCGATGATTAAAAAATTTAATTAATTTAGTTGATCTAATCGTAAAAATTTTGAAATTTTGAAATTTTTAGTTTAATTTAAACATTTTAATTTGATTTATTTTAATAACTTTTATTATTAAAATAAATCAATTTATTAATTAATCAGTTATTTTTATTAATTAATAGTTATTATGAACTAAAACAAATAAAATAATTTTCATTTAATAATATATTTTTTAATTAAATTTCAAATTCTTCTATAGTTAAGAAATTGTTTTTAATCATATTTCAAATTCTTTAATTTTATTCAACCTTTAATCGATTTTATGATGGTCTAATACTGATTGAATCTTTAAACGTTAAACATCTTATCTTACCGTTTAAATTAAAATCAAACAAATTAAATTTTTGATCCTAAATTAAAATCAAGAAACGGCTAAAATTAAATATAACATGGCGTGTAACATTCTAATGGGAAACCAAATCATAAGCAAATTTTATTTCCCAATCCACTGGTTACCAATAATTGAAAAGAAGAGGTGGACCCCACATTACCTTACAAACACACAAAACCCGAAACGTCTTGTAGTTTCGAGACCTTTAAAACACCAAAGCTAAACTAATTCAAACTAAACGTAACATTCCTCTTCCAGCTTTTCTCCAGGACAAAGAGTTGTTCTGTTGAGTAGTGTAGAAACAATCACAAAACTCCGGTCGCCGCCGACAACCGGGGAAGGGTGTAACGGAGCGGATGTCGAAGTCGGGTCACCCTCCAAGGCCTCTCTACAAGCAGCTTTCATGGTCTCCCGACACGGAGCGGGAGGAGACCTGGCTCCGGCTGAAAGGGAACAGCAAGACTCGGCGTCTCCGCCGCGTCAAGAGTGTCACCGACGAGGATTTGGAGGAGTTGAAAGCGTGCATTGAATTGGGTTTCGGGTTCGAGCCGGAGTCTCCGGATCTCGACCCGAAGTTGTCTGATACGTTGCCTGCGCTAGGGTTTTACTGCGCTGTTAATAAGCAGTACTGTAACAGTTTGTCGCGGTCGTCTTCGGCGTCTTCCTTTAGCTCCGACGGAACCGCTTCTTGCTCTATAGTTGATCCTGGTGAGTCGTGGTTTTGAGAACAATGTGTCGATTGTTTTTAGCCGTTGGATTGATGTCAATCTAATGGTTGTTATTTGATTGTAGGCGATGCGCCAGAGATGGTTAAGACCAAGCTGAGACAGTGGGCTCAGGTGGTTGCTTGTTCGGTCCGACAAGGCTCAGTGGATCAAACATGACATGACTTGTTTGGCTCCAAGTTCTTTTCATTCCAATGCAATGTTCATCCAGATACAGAATCATATGTTCCATTTCATATCAATTCTAGAATCTAGGGATATTCTCTAATTTACTTTTTTATTGTAAATTATAAATTAATTGATTTAGTAATAAATTTATATGGATTTTACTTGATTATTAGCTTTTTTAAAAAGAAGTTGAATGATGGGAAATTTGAAAGATTGATGATTACGTACAATATTTTAAAATTTGGATCGAAAGTTAAATCGATAGGATAAGATGTTTAAGATTTAAAACATTTAACTTCATGGAATTAACAAAAAATTAAATGAAATTTAAAATTTTAAAATATGATTAAAAGAGACTGTCATTATTTATCGAAAAAATTGAAGTTTAATTAAAAATATATTATTAAATAAAAATAATTGATTTATTTTAATTTAGAAGAACTTATTAATTTATAAAAGTTGATTGATTGATTAATAAATTGATCAATTTTTAACAACAAGGATTATTAAAATAAATCAATCGAACAAGTTGATCAGTTCAAAATTTTTATGGTTTAATCGGTCGAATCGGTTGAGTTTTTTTAATTATTGAAAAATTTATATAAAAAAGTAGGTAATTATTCTTATTTAAATGGAATAACAGATTATGTAGATATTCTTTTTAGTTAATCTCAAATAAAATTTCAATTTTCTTTTGGTAATTAATTGAAAATTTTAAAATGAAATTATGCTTTTTCTTTAAATATTCTTATTCTTTTTGCCCCTAAGGAAGTGGTCGAGTTGGTAGAGTGAAATGACATAAAGTTAAAAGATCATGTGTTCGATTTTTCCTAGCTACTTTCTCTTAATCGAGCTTATCGTATAGAATTTATCTAATACAAAAAAAAAACCAAAAAAACATGATTTATAAATTATTGCGTTAATAGATAGACGTAGCTACTACGCATCTTTAGTGGTTGCGTTATTTCGTTTCAAACAAAAAATTTTGCTCTTTCCAGGGACGGAGCTACAATGGGGGCAAGAGGGGGCAAGTGCCCCCACTGCCTCCAACAGATTTTACATAAAAAAGTTATTATTTTAAGTTTTGCCCTTATAAAAATAATAAAAATTTTCTTCCATTAAAATTTTGCCCCCATTAAAAATAAAATTTTGCCCCTATTAAAATTTTGTCCCCACTCAAAAAAAATTCTGGATCCGTCCGTGGTTCTTTCTATTTGAGCAGGAATAAACAATAATTCAAAAAAATGCAAATTGATAAAAAAAAAAGTTAAAGAAAATATCTGGCTACCATTGGCCAGAGACGTTATCGGGCTGTGCTGACGTGGCATTCTTCGAAACAACGGACACGTGTAAAAGCGTCTTCCATGTGGAGCCTTTTATTAGTCCCCCAACCCCAAAACACACTCCCTTTACTTTCTCAGATTTTCTCTGCGACAAACAAGCCCACGCGATTTCCACGTGGCAGGTCTCCGATCGGGAGAGAATCCACGGCGGATTACGGCGGACCTGGCCATGGATCTCCTGAAAGTGGCCGTTTCCGGGTGCCAGAGCCGGTTGGATGCTTCGAGCTCAGACTCGTCTGCCGTTAGCGTGGGTTGTCCCAAGACTTTCTCGCTTCGGAAAGCGAATGCGGTAATCTAGTAACTGTCTCTCTCTCTCTGTTTCTTTAACAGCATTTGCGGTTTTTTTCAAGAATTTCTCTCTGTTTTGGTGGAAGTTTATGGCCTTTTTTTGGTTCTGTGCAGTGAATTGTGAAATTGGTTGTTTGGTTAGTTTGATTTATTGAGATTGGACGTGTTCATTTTGCAATTGTAATGTGTATGTGTATGAATGATCCAAAGATTTAAGTTTATTCATGAGTGTGACTGTATGGTTGCATAGCAATTGTAGGATTATCTTTTAAAAGCTGGTTTTTATCGGAAGTTCTCAATTGAGCGACGTTCTTTAAATGAGATTTTTGTGGGGGATGGGGGAGAGTGAAAGAAGGAGATGATCTATGAAGAAAATTAGTTCAGGTGTTGATATTTACGCTACTTAGGATTTACCTTCGCTGGCTTGTTTTGAGCCATTGAATTATGATATTGGACATTAATTGAAGTGCAAAAGAGGGGCTTAGAGGGATTGCATTCTAGTCTTGTTTTCAAAAGAACGAAACTTCAACTTTGTTGAGGACTGCATGGATTAGACTCGATTTTTAACTCAAAACCTTGAGCTATTAGATTATGCACCTTTTCTTATAGTTATCCATTTATCATATGGAGCCTATTTAGCCTTTTAAGAAAACTCCCCTGTAAAAACTGTTTCAAGCGTTCTGTAATTTGTTGTAATTCAGAAGTTATCTCAAGATTTATGGGAAAGCATTAAGTCATGTATGCTTTATGGAAGATGCGTTTTCTAAAGTTAAATAATCCAATGTAAAAGGACTAACATATTTATTTGGGCTCTAATGAGTAGTTGATCTGATTTTCCATTCATGGGGCCATTTGATTACAGGGACCATCTACACTGTGGACAGATGAGAAGCATAATCTGTATCTTAATTCATTGGAAGAATCTTTTGTTAAAGAGTTGCAGCAATCCATTGCTTTTCGTGTTTGCCCGCATGAGATAATGAGGGAAGCACGTTCATATCAGCAGCTGGCATCAGAAGACTGTACTTGTTCACCACAGGTTAGGGATTTACTCTCTGTATATGGAGATTAATACATGCCTGGCACCAAAGATCTGATTCCACACCCCTCTACCCCCTTCCTTGCCATAAATCAGAAGTAGAAGAGGATCTCGAGGACTTAAAGGAATACAAGAAACACCAACTTGTCTCACCTTTTTTTTAATCATTTTACTCACGTTCATCTTATTATTTTTCAGTTGGGTTTACGACATGGTCGCTGCACAAAAGACACAAATGAGCCTTTGTTGGAAAGCACAGCTGTTTCTAATAGTCTTCAGAGAAACACGAGAATATGTTGTTTTACATCTGCTTGCAAACGGCATAATGCAGCATCTCATGTTGCCGAACGAAAATCTAGTTGTCGTAGCAAGGTATGTCATGAAGCAGGGACTTCTGGTGTTGCTCATGGATTCGCAAGAAGCTCAGAATTGCAGCCCACATGTTGTCTATGCAATCTTGTTGTTGGTGGCATCATAGGTAACATTAACTCTATATCTCCTCTCCGCTAATTCAACCTTTTCTTTGTTGCTTTGTTTCTCAATGAGAGCTTTGTAGTACTGACTTCTGGAAGCTGTGTTGGCAAAGTGAATACCGATTGTCAGTGTTCTGCCTTTTTCTCTTATATATGCACTTTCACTCATGGGTAGACAAATTAGGATAAAGGCTCTACTGGAAGTTAATCCTGGTGGAAGAGGAAGTTTTAACCTTCTCAATCGCTGACTAACAAGGCTCAGTGGTTGACAGGGTAAAACAGTTGCAAATAAGCTCTTTTTTTTCTTGCTTTTAAACTGGATGCATGGGTAGTTTTTCTCTTTTGCGAAAAGGTCTGCAATTAGGTCTTTTATCCATTTATTAATCTCACTTGTATTTTCTTTCAGAGGTTTCAGATCAGAATTTTGTGGATGAAGGAAACGGAGAGATGTTGTGTTCTGTGTCCATGCCCAAAAGGTTAAAAACTGTTGAAGCTGATGCTTTAAGTGATGATCAAAATATATGCAATGTGAGTTCTCTATTAGCCTCTTCTATTTCGACATACAAGTAGATCATACAAAACTCTGTGTTGGGATATTCTGTCAATTGTTTACATCAATTCTATTAGTTCCTTCAGGTTGTGCCGTTTTGAAAATCTACCACAATTAGTGTTTCAACTGTCAGTGGAGCTTTCTCTGACAGATAAAACCAGCTGCCTCCATAATTGCTGAGCGACCCTGATAGCTTGGTTAGCTCAAAATGTAATCCACAATGTTACTTAAGGGAGAAGCAAGTTTCAGTTGGAATTGCAACTTGAAAGCCGACGCTTGACTCTAGTTCAGGAAAACGTTGGCTAAGGGTTTATCCATTCCGTATATGAAGAATTATACTGAGCTGAACAACATTTAAAGACCATAAGTTGCTTGGGCAGATGGATATTTGACGGAAAACTATTCTGGAAGACAATATCCACAGCTCACAAAAACGAATTTACCATTGATGTACATTCTATGCATTATAGTAAGCAGCATGCTAGGTTACCATGTAAGTTCTACTTTTATTTTCTTTTTGATTTATACAATTTTGTACCCTTGTAAACCTTTAATAATTTAGAAGATAGAGAAGAATACACCCCATTATTTACTCTGCTGTGGATCCACATTCAACCCTGGGCTAAATCTAATATGATCTAGCTCTTTATCTTTACTGGGTTGAACTTCTATTAGTTAGGACATGTTCTGGCTCGAAGACCACATAGTTTGACCATCAAGGGATGTCTCTGTTCGAGAATTCCCCAAGTGTGAGTATGTATAACCTTGTTTTGACTAACGTGAGGCCATGACTTATTTTGTTGAGTAATCAAAGGAGATGAGATATATGAGTTGATTCAGATAGTGACAAACATGAATAAAGGGGACTATTTTGCCTTGGGTGGTAGAAGAACACATAGTGTATGTATTGATTTCCCTGCTCCAATATGATTTAATCATCTACTATTTATCTGCTTTCTGAATTGAAGTTTGGCATGAAGAAATCTTTAAGGCAAGTCTTGTCTCTGCCACATGTCACTGTTTCTGCAACATTATTTGAAGTTGAAGAGCATACTGTGTGTTAGTTGAATAAGAATATGCTCTTAGGCATATCAAACACTAGATTCATCACGATGTTACTCTTTACTAAATTTGGGTTCAAATACTAATCATAGTTTGGATGATTTCTTGAGTCGAAATCATTGTTGGTCTGATAAACTGAACGCTCCATCCAAAACATCTCTTCTGACAGGCCAGATGAATCTACTACAAAAGGGAAATACAGTGACACATAAACTGTTCAAGAAAAGAGATGAGATCCAACATTCACATTCTTAAGAGTACATGAATATTATAATTCATATCTTAATGAAAGTTTAACCATTTTGGACCAAATTGCAGAGTCATATATATCTGTTAGGCATAGCTGTCTGCCTTGGATTGACCCTGACAGAGAGACACAGACATCTTTGAAAACGTCTTCCCCACCAATCTGAAAGACAAACATCAAAGGTTTAATGCATCCAGAAAGCCCAAAACGTATCTGTTCTTCCAAATTTAAAACCTCAACAATTTATAGCCTCGTTTAATAACAGCTTCTATCTACCTTACAGGCTGTTTGGTACACTTAGAATTGAATTGATGTATGAATTGAATTGAATTTTATTAATGAAATTAGAATTGAAT
>JAOTAX010000197.1:37650710-37685665 GCA_025629825.1 Erythroxylum guanchezii
TTTCTTATTGTTCCAAACAGCTGAATTCAATTCAATCCCACGATTGAATTCAATTCAGGGCTTTCCAAACACCCTGTTAAAAAGATCATCTTTAAACATCAGTTTGGCACTTCCACATCTCCATTTAGTTCTCCCTCACCTGATGTCTCTCTTTCTAGAGAAAGAGAGGGAAAAGGTTTTATATGTAGAGGGGGTTTAATGAAAAATTCGAAAGCGGGAAGAAATATTTGTTACTTGATGGGTGTTTTCTCAAATTCAAGAGGGTCACGAGCTGCTGCAAATACAGAAAGTTTGCCCTTATCAGATGGGTTGTCTCCGCCTTCGTTGGTTCCTGTTCCTAAGCGGAAGTGGTCGAATGTTTTGCCCCTTTTTGTCGCTCTTGTGGTTTTAGCAGAGATAGTATTTCTGGGTCGTCTTGACATGGCAAAAAATGCAGCTTTGGTTGATTCATGGGCTGATAGTTGGTTTGATAGGTCGCATCCGTCTCGTGATTTGGGTGTGAAAAGGGACGATTTGGGAGTTGGACTCGAACGTATTCGCCACAAAGAGAAACATCTGGAAACAGAGAGCTGCGAGGACTGGTTAGAGAGAGAGGACGCTGTTGTTTATTCCAGGGACTTTGATAAATATCCCATCTTGGTTATTGGCGGCGAGAAGGTTTGTTCTGTTCATCTTCTTTTTTTATGATTATCAGTTTTAGTTTGTCTTTAATCCGTTATTTTTTTTGGCTTGGCTACTTGATTTCCATGATGTTTTTGTTTGAATTCTCGTAAAAAACCATTGCTCTTTGTCCACTTCTTGGAGGTTAAATTGCAATCTTGATTTATGGGATACTGCGTACAGCATGGCTTAGTTATTGTTCCATTCCTCATCTAAGTTGACCAGCGTTACCAGTTTTGGGGGAGAAAGGTTTACTATTGCTTGAATTTATCATTTTTGACTCTGAAAGTACCATACAGAAACGTAGTATTACATGGATTGATTTCTTAGTTGTGAGTAAGCTTTATGAATTGGTTCATGGGTGAGATTTTAACCTGGTTTAGAATTTATGGCATTTCACTAGTTATGATGGCGTGTTTTATTTAGCTAACTGAAAATTTCTTCAGTCAACTCTTTCATAGCCCTTTTTCCTCAACTTGTGAAGTAATTTTTCTCCAAGATTAACAAACAAAAACTAAATGGTATCAATTATCAATTTTGAAATGAAGGGATTGGGGGATTTATGTATATTAATCTTGCTTATACAGAGAAAAAAGGCTTTTTGGGCTTCAGGTTGAGTAATCTTACTCGTCTTGGACAATATTGGTTTACCTTGTAATTCTTGAAAATCAATGCCTGAAAGTGCAATGCAAACGCAAGTTTATATTGCTTAGCTTGTGTGGAGCTTTTTTATTTCTAAGATATTTTTCTTTTCCCAGTTTAGGGGTTCCTAGACGTCATTGTCTAGATTCTGAATTTAAATATCAATATTTTGATGTTTTCACTTCATTACAGGAGTGGAAGACTTGCAATGTGGGATGCGAATTTGGGTTTAATCGCAGTAGGAATCCTGATGCTGCATTTGGGTTACCTCTGCAATATGGAACTATGACTGTGCACCGATCAATGGAATCAGCTCAGTACTATCAAGAGAACAATATTGACGCGGCACGACGGTGGGTAAGCACAATCTTGAATAAATACAATGCATTGTAAAAAATACAAGGTAAAAACTCTCAATGACTAATAATCAGTTAAGACGATTCAAGTTGGTCTTGACTTTCTTATGTTGTTGCTTCTGCTGTTTTTCCTACTCCATTTAGGTGAATCATCTATATTGAACTTTCATTTCCTTATAGTGTATAAGTTCTGACTTCAATGGAGCAGTATCTTAAGTAGAAAAGAGCTCTATAGTTTATATTTTTAAATAAGCTTACTTTTATTTGTTAATCAAACAGAGAGCTTGGTTTTACTGATATAGTTGAGGAATGTTAGAGATTGGATTTGAACTATCTATGCAATAAAACCAAAAATGATAACTTGAATATGAAGGTTAACAATTAAGTTGGTGTTTACTGTAATCAATTGTTAGTCTCATCCAGTAATTGGAAAAGGTCCTAGTCTGGTCAATTGCAAATTGTTTTGCAATTTCTGACTCAAGAAAGAATTGAAAGAACTTATTTCATCTGTACCAAATTTGAGTATAATGTCCGGTGGATTTGAATTATTCACATTTATTGCGATCTCCTAAAATTGCATGTCTTACAATTTGAGATACCTATGGAGCTAAATCTTTCTGTTATTTTATCTATTAGCTTCCTCAAAATCTAGAGAAAGACTCATCTATTGCGTTCTTTTGTAAGTAGGAGGGGTTATGATGTCGTAATGACAACTAGTCTCTCGTCAGATGTTCCAGTAGGATACTTTTCATGGGCTGAGTATGATATGATGGCACCGGTACAACCCAAGACTGAGAAAGCTCTTGCAGCTGCTTTCATTTCCAACTGTGGTGCTCGTAACTTCCGCCTGCAGGTTCTTGATGCACTTGAAAGGTTGAAAGTCAAGATTGATTCTTTTGGCGCTTGCCACCATAACCGTGATGGAAGAGGTGAAAATGCTGGTACCATTTTGACATGCAGCATGTGCAAACTTATTGTGCCTTTTCCATTAAATGTTCCTTCAAAGTTCATTGATATGGATTTGTATGCCCATGAGGCTATAAAGTTGTCTTATTAGCCATTAATCTGTGAAAATCTGTGCATTCTTAACCTATAAAAATGTTAGAGAAATTATTGTTGCAACCTTTGATCATGCTAATTCTGCTGATTTTGGATAGTTGGGAAATGATTGTTGTGTCTGCATTTGTACTCACATCTTGCATGACCATTGAAGTTGTTAAGATTGCAATTGAAATTCAAAATGCAACTAAAGATATTAACCACTTTGGATGAGTCTTAAGGTATAAAAGAACTTTTATAGAGGCTGGTGAAGTTTCCAGGTGCATTACGTGTGAGCCTCTGTTTCATAATAGCTTAATGAATGTTTTCACCTTTCTAGGATTAAAGAATTAGAGATTGCTTTGTGCTGTAACCAAGAAAAGAAAGAAAAGAGGTGGAAGATGCTGTGAGATTCAGGGGTCATTTGATTTAGGTACTTTAGGATCTCTGTTCAATCAGTTATCTATGTGATGAACTAAATTTATTAATGTGTTTCTGTTTTGATTGTGTTAGCATGTGTCACTAGTCTTTGATTTACTAGTAACTTGTGGTCTGACAAATCTTTTGCAGTCGACAAACTCGAAACCCTGAAGCACTATAAATTTAGTTTGGCTTTTGAGAATTCGAATGAAGAGGACTATGTCACTGAAAAGTTCTTCCAATCTCTTGTTGCTGGTATGAGATTTATATTCTCTCTCTCTGTCACATTTCTTTCTTACATATGGCAATCATGTTCTGTGGTTGGTAAATGAAGCAGTTGCATTTTCTTTTGAGGTTATGCACCCTAATGCTTGATTTCTCGGTAATTTACTGGCATAAGTAGATAAAAGGAAGGGTCATAAATACTTATAAGGTTAGTTTAGATATTGGGAAACGTTTTCTAATGATGCATTTTTTACGTTGTCTTGAACGTTCATTTTGTAGGAACCATTCCCGTGGTCGTTGGAGCTCCTAATATTCAAGAGTTTGCTCCTGCCCCTGGATCAATTTTGCATATTAAAGAGTTAGAAGATGTTAAGTCAGTTGCAAAGAACATGAATTACCTTGCAGGAAATCCTGAGGCCTACAATCAGTCTTTGAAGTAAAATTCTGTCTCCTCTTAAAATTATGCTCATGCACACATGGTTTACTCTTTATTTCTGATTGTTGATAGTTCCCTTATGTCTATTACTTAGATGGAAGTATGAGGGTCCATCTGATTCTTTCAAGGCACTCTTGGATATGGCAGCAGTACATTCATCATGTCGGCTTTGCATTCACCTGGCGACTATTATTCGACAAAAAGAGGAAAGTAACCCAGGGTTTAAGAAACGCCCATGCAAGTGCACCAGAGGCTTGGAGACTCTGTTTCATTTATACATAAGGGAAAGAGGGAGGTTCGAGATGGAGTCCATATTTTTGAGGTATTTAATTGGTTTTACGAATGCTCCTCTGGCATATTATTGAGGTTGCTGAATTTTAGATATTGAGTCTCATAAATGAATCGGAAACAACTTCTCTATTAGTTAGAGTAAGATTATGTACTACTGGCCTTTTCCAGACTCCGCGCAGGACTTTCACTGGGTTGTTGTTAAGTTTCATAAATGACAAATACATTTTCTTTACAGACAAACTTATAAAAAACAAATCAAGTTTATATTATATTTAACTCTTTCCACAACTTACAATGCAAATCCCAGAATATTTAGGTATGACATATTCCTGGCTAATTTGGTTGGAATATTAATTCTTCCCCTTTCCCTTTTTTTCTTATGCTTCAAACTGGTTTAGTCCTCTTTTATTCCGTTTCAAGTAGGTTTTCTGGTAATGGAGCTATGGTTAATGATCTTGTGTGGCTTGTGGGTAGATAGTAAATACTTGAATGCTTCTTCCAACCTATTTATTAGAAATATCCGTTAAATTGTCAAGTGCAGGTCCGGAGATCTTACCATCAAGGCCCTAGAGCGTGAGGTGCTTAAGAAGTTCAAGTCTGTGAAACACATACCTATCTGGAAGGAGGAAAGACCTGAAAGCATAAGAGGAGGAGATGAACTTAAAGTGTACAGGATATACCCCATAGGCATGACACAGAGGCAAGCATTATATACTTTCAATTTTACTGATGCTCATTTGAAGAATCATGTGGAAATCAACCCGTGCGCGAAGTTAGAAGTGATATTTGTGTAAAATCACGTCGAGATGGGATTTCCATTTTCAACATCTCTTGCAAGAAAGGTCAAGGAAGATGACTATTAAGTTCAATCTTGTGTGACCGTTCTACATTTGGTTACATTGGTCTTAGGGAAAGAAATAGATAAAAGAGAAACACGTATAGGTTAAGCAAGTTGATATTGCTTTCTCATTGATTCATGGAGGAATAGGGTTTAAGCTTATTGTTGTCTTAAACCTGAAGTATGAGTTTATCAGCTAATTTGGGAAGCAGGGTATACAGACAAGAATTCGACCATGTAAATCGACTCATTTCTAAGTTTTAACTAATAAAGTTGCTCTTTTGTGATAAGAGGGATTAGAGTTTGAGTTATAGAAATAATCTCTTTATAAAATACGAAAGAAAAAAAAGATTGTGTACAATTGATGTTTTTTTTTTTTCTGAATCTCGGAAATTGATGACTATTTATTAATAACTATTATATAATATTTATTAAATATTTAACTATCATCATTTTTATTTTATTTAAAAATAGAATTCAAAATAAAAAAGTGGAAAGATACAGGCTTTAATATATTATGGTCTCCAAAACATAGATTTGACATGTCTCCCTGATAAATAAAAATGTGGCCAAGAATGCTGAAGTGCAAGGTTTCGCTACACTTGACAAGTTTTATTGCTGTCCACAAGCACTTGATCGATGTTTAGTGTCAACTACAACAATAACATTGTCATTGATGCTACAATCAAAGGAACTTGCCGTGCATGAAATGGGTCAATCTTACTTGTTACTCACAAATCTTCGGGAACAGCAACCTTTCATGCAATAACACCAACATGAGGATCAGCCTCGATCCATTTTTTCAACACTACAAGAACATCTTGTGAACCACGAGACTTCCAAGAACTTGTTGAAGATGAATGAGATTAAGACCCCACCGTAGAAGATGGAGCATGCAAACGCAAACACGTAGTTGAGTTTGTAGAAATACAGAATAAAGATTCGGTCGTAAAGTTTATAGCCACCAATACAAAAGGCAAAATTATTACATTTTTGGAATAAACACACACATTTTTGGAATAAACTTGTGTGTGTCTAGAAGTAATTCTGAACTTCTGTTGATCTTTATATTCACTATTGGAATAAACCATCACTATAAACGGGTTCGGTTCAATTACTTAAAAGCAAGAGTCCTGTATGAATCTTCCAAAATCACCAAGCAAGTTCAGTGAGTGCATTGCAGAAGTACATTCTCTGTTATTGCAACTTGTACTGGGAAAGCGAAAAGGATGGAAATTAAAAGGTGAAAAAACTCGATGATGAGAGTGAATTGGCTAAAATTGCTAAAAATTTTACCCTGTAGATCTCAACGTACGGTGCCACAAATGCCAACCTTCCTTTTTTCCTTTCATTAGTTTGTTTGCTGTGGTGATTCAATGACCAGGAAAGCTGGCAAGAAGAAGAGTTTGATGAGTGAAGGAGGAGAAAAAAAGGGGGCAGCTGTTGTCACTCTATTGGATCGTATGGTTATGTGAGATGAGTGACTTATCCTTTGCTCTTTCAGTGCGTATCACTTCAAAAGAGGATGAGATCGCCGTATGTTCCAAAAACGGAATCCATAGGGTCAGCTTTTGTAATTTTATAGCGTCTGTTTCGGCTACGTTTGGGTGGATTTTGGGAATCATTCTGGGTATATGGAAGCAATCTGTTTGAGCTTTTTTGGTGGGATGATTCCAAGATATTGTGTATAGATCTTTCGATGCCACTTCATCACCTTCTGGCCGTCTTTCTCTTTAACTTTTTCCAGTTATCCCACTTGTTTGTCGTGTCTGAAACTGATAAATTATTACCACACATTCAAGAACTTGGTTGACCTTGGTGGTCTCAAATCATTTTAGACTATATCCATAGTTGTCTATGCGATGCATGCAGACGACATCTGTGGGTGCTTTGCTTATGTGTACCATTAAACTTTGCTAATGCATTTGAGGATTGAGGATTCCATTCCATTCTGATAAAATCTGAAAGAGTTGAGATAGCCTTGTTTCTATCTCTTCCCTTTACATGGATAGAAACAACTCCAAGTGCTCCTCTTGTGACCTTGTTTTTTAAATCTTCAGTTGATCGCTTTCTATCCCGCAAGTTCCTTTCTCAATCCTGATGAGATGAATTTGAATCTATGGTCTGTGTCATCGTACCTTGGAGTCATTTGCCATGGTATCTTTTCTCAATGCTACTACAACTAAACCACGTAACTACTCGAATTTCTAGATTTGATGTTGTAACTTTGCAGCTTGTTGAATGGAAAATGTTCTAATCTCAAAATTGAGATTTTCTAATTGTTTCTACAAATGTCAAAAACAGTAAACCAAAATCCAAAAAAGATTGGTCCAGAGAAGTCATGAAAGCAAACTTTAGCTGTGGAGGCATCTTACTGATCCACCTGTTGTGTGGAAAATAGTTATATTGTTGATATTAAACCATGAGTGATAATGAAGGTGATAGCTACACCACTAAAAGCTGATCAAACAAATAAAAGTATAAACGAGCATATCCTACATCCTGGAGACCATCAAATGCGCACGTTAATTATGTATTTGCTATCCATAAACGAAACAAACATAACTACCACTTTTTCCACAGCTTGTGAGTCGTATATGGCTTGTAGTCATCTGTGGAGGAATGCATAACCCCACTTTTGTGCCTTTTGGAGCACAACAAGAAGAGGCGTGAGAAACTTATGCTCCCTGAAAATGATGGTCAGTCGTCATCTCAATCTATACATTTTTTTTCTGCATAGACGTCTACTATCATTATCAGTTGCTGATTAAGGTTAAGTTTTGGATAGAATATGTATTTCTTCTTTTAATAGTTCATTACACTTGAATCGAGTTGTCAGAATATATGGAACGGAGGATCCTGCTATGTAGCCAAAAGGGTCATCGAAGATATGTTTTTCCTGCTCTCAAACTTGCATTTATATGTATATAGTTAATGGAAACAATAGCAATTATGGTGCGAAAGGATGTAAGCATTTCTATACTTGTCAAATTTTACTTTGTTAGAGATGAAATTCAACTATTTCAAAGTCGAAGATTGGACAGAAACCAACCAGACAGTAACCCTTCTGACTTTCCATGCAAATTACCAGCAAATATGTCATATTCCTATACAGAGATTATCTGTTGCATTACTTGAGTGGATAAGGCAAAACCCCTTTTAATATGATTTGGCAAATGTTTGGAGCTGGGATATTTACTTGTATATAATGACCAAGTAGTCGCAAGGTCGCATTATTCTCTTGTGGAAAAAGCGGTGGCCGACCCATATCTCATCAGAATAATGTTGAACTTCCATGCTTACATGCATGAGAATAATTGCTTAATGCCGTACTCAAGTGGCCTTTCTGTTATCAATCTCTAGAGCAAGATCTTGAAGAAGATTGACCCTTACCTGTTTATAGGTCGTCTAGCGACCATCTAGGTCCATGTATATATGCTCCACCCATTTCAATAGTACCCCTATGATTGGAGGTAAGATGCCACTGCTATGTTCGACATTTTTTTGAGGTCGAGATGCGTTATGGTGGTGATTGATTTGGTACATATTGGCACGCCCTATCTGCCCATGAACTTCTTTGGAAAATCATTGCACTAAGATCCTCGCATGCAATTTTTGCAGTAAGGTCCTGAAAATTCTCGCAAGAGTTGTTGACAAAATTCGAATGTTTCAGAATGTAGAATAGGTTTTTTGTGGCACATTCTCTAATTTCATCTTGGAAAGTGATCCTTCATAAATCTTTTTGATAATTTGTTGGATAGTGCACTGTTTCATATACGTATACAAGTTAAAATATATAACTTCTTTGATATTCTCAGCAGCAGTACGATATTATCATCAAATAGACATTTTGGTTCCTCCAAAATTTGTCACCCTTTTAGAAGTTTAAGTGAAAATTGTCTTCTTTCCTTGTTGGTGGGCTCTCCAAACCTAGAAAAGTAGGTGATGTGGATGAAATAAATCAAAGAATATATTTTTGTTTAAGAAAGAAATCTTATCGGAACTGTCCATATCTAGTTCATCATTCAGAACTATATCACATCCTAGATTTGATAAAATAGGATGAATTAAGACGGTATTTTATAAAATCCATTAGTCTATATCCTAACAATTCAGCATATCTAATGTTAAAATTAAAGATAAAATTTTTAGAATAATTATATAATTATAATTATAAGATTCAAATTATACTTAAGTATTATTTCTAAATTGTTCCTAATTGTAGTCTCATCAAGATAAAATTCGATGAAACGATAAACTAACATATATTATATTTCTTTCCTCTTAAAAAAGTAATTGATCTTATAAATTAAATTAAAAAAATACTTAAACAAATTTGTGAGTGATTATTAGAGAATTAATTTACTGAACTGACTTGATTATAAAGATTCCAAATAGAACATTACCTTTGGGTGTGTGAATATTATTATTATACTAGTTGTATAATTAATCTTTCAACATAAGATTACTAAAGTATATCACATGAGAATTATTATATTTTCATACTACTTACGACCTATTTTGTTGATAATAACTCATTTGGTAGTAATTGGATATAATATGAACTGTATAGAGATAGTTGAATACAATAAAAGATTTATCATCCTAAAGTAATTAGGAAGAACATACTACTGTTCTTGATTAGTAATAATTTAGAAATACTTTGGCTAGAGGGAATTAAAATTTAAAAATATTATTTTTAAATATCAATTATATATCAATTACTAATTAGTAAGCAAGAACGAATATGATTATATTTAAATCGAGCATAGTAATTCCATACTGCATATCCAATTGGAATATTAGATGAAGAAAGTGTTAAGTTATAGATTACAATCATGCATCGATAAATTAAGTCAAACCACTTTTATATTCCTAAGATTTGAATGATCATAACATGTTACTAGACCTTAATTTTGATATATAATTATAAATTAGTAATTGAAGAATTAGATATAAACTAAAATGAATTTTGACTTATCTAATTCTAATCATTAATTATAATGTAATTTATAATTATTTCTATCATATTAGAAATTTATTAGAACACACGTATAGAGTAATTAAAAAGAAATAATTAAGTTGGATATAATTATAAAGCTTAAGAATTTTTAGGAATCAAATATAAGATATTTGATTTTATTAAGATTAAATTTAAATTACGTTAGTGATATTTTAATTATAATTTATAGTTTAATTTTAGTTAAGACTTTGAAAGAAACCAATAGTCATTTTCTATAAGAGGAAAAAAAACATTAGGGGTTCTATCACTCTTGTTAGTCCCTCCAAAAACATTTGAGCTCTCTTTGTTTGTTTTGTGAATATCATTAAAGGCTAAATAATTGAACTATTTGTGTTTAACAACTTCATAATAAAAGAAAAAGTGTTGTATGATGCACAAATCAACTTTGACTTTAAACTTTTTATTTTCTGATCCTTATTTCAAATTATTCTATTAAAGTAATCTTTTATAAAATTGTAAGAACTTTCCTATTACACCATTGATGTATTCTCAATTAATTTTCCAACATAATCTAGCTAGTTAAAGCTAGATGGTGATTACCAAAATAAAGTTACCTAATTGAGTACACTATTATATCCTATAAATTTTATATTCAAATTCAATGTTAAATACATGTTTTATGTGAAATCATTTCCAAAATAGGTTAATTATATTAGAAAATGAAAAAAGATATAGTGCAGTCATCATTGGCCTTTGTAAACTAGAGTAACCATCTATCTATAAAGGCCAAGAAGGATATACAAGAGTTAATGAAGCTATATTGACCATGATATACACCTATGAAGGCCACCAAATTGATGGGCATGTGTTTGCTCTCTTAAAAGATATGAGGGTATACTAGTTAGTAATAGAGAAATTCAAGCATAATTAAAGAGTTAATCACAATGCATATTTATTTTAAGGTCTTTTTTGGGAAGAAAATAAAATAAGTCTTAAGGGAGGCTACACGTAAAGAAAGAAACCACTAAACATGAATTGCTTGTATTTGGAGAGAAAATAGATTAAGCTTTAAGTACAACAACATATAATTAATCATCAATCAAGTACATTTGAGGAACAAATTTATTATATGTCTTCTATTATACTAAATAATATATACTCGGTCTTTCTTACGTGTGAGATAACTTTTTTCTACTCTCTTAACAATATGAATTTTGATAAGCATTATAAAAGAATATAATGAATTTATTATATTAATTTATATTATATTTTTAAACAAGTGCTTTCGCTCTCTTTAGAAAATTGTCTTTTTAGGAGAGTTTGGCCTTTTTTGGTCAAATGTCTAAAACACACCCCAATTATTTTTTTAAAATTCTACGCAAATTCTTTTTGTTATCTATAACATCATGTTACAACTTAATTTTTATGTCAGTGTTTAGTAACTTAAATGTTAGCTTAATATATAGCATCACAATATGGACCCATCATATGTTAACATGGTTACAAAAGCAATTGCTTTATACATTGATCAAATGTGAGATTTCTACATTAATGGTTTATAGATTGTATAAGTAAGCTCCTAGGGAAAAGGATCGATTTGTATCCTATCATTTCTATCAAATTTTAATTTAAACCCAAACATTTTAAAGCATTGAAAAAGAACCTTAATGTTTAGAAGATGTTTAATGTAAATCCTAAATTGACAGAACCCTAATTCTTTATTAGAATTCTTTCAATTAAAACCCATGAGGAATTTTTTTAATAGTCTTTGTAGAGCCCTCATACTAGCTGGATGTCCCACTTGATATAGGATATCCATAAATTCAGCCCCCCCTTCTTACCTTTTTCACTCGCTTTTGAATATTAGAAAAATTAGGGATTCAATCTTTAAATCCCTTTTTTTAATCAATTTATCTCATTTAATTTTATAGTTCTTGAATAGATAGATTTGACACTTATTCATCATACGACTAATCGTTTCGTGCTACAATAAATGAATCCTTGTATGTAGCAAATTAAATATATTCATATGACATATTACAAAAGCGAAATAGTTAGTATGCATTAAGATTATTTATTTAGTTTGATTTTTTAGGTCAATTAAAATAATTTTACTGTTGCATCTCTATGCCTAATAAAAGTTACAAAAGTTTGAAATTTCAGATGAGAGATAAGAGAAAGTGGCAAGGTTCTAAAAAAGGGAAAAAAAATAAGCATGACAAAGGATTAAAGAGAGAAAATGTTAAGAAAAACAAAGTAGCTAGAGAGAGGGAACAGCCAAATAAAGGAGAATTTGATAATGAACTGAAACCAAAAAAAAGAGAGAGAAAGAGAAGAGCATAACTAAAAAGACAAGGGAGTAAAAAAATTGAAAGAATTCAACTTCCATAAGAAAGGGCCATAAGAGAGAAAGAGACCTAGTGATCACCATAAAAGAGTGAATAAGGAGATTTTGATGCATACAAAAAGATTTGGAGATTTAGGGATTGAGTCTATAATTTTTCAACATTTAAAGGCATGTAGGGAGAAAAAGGAGGAGGGACTAAATATGTGGTCCTCTCATACCAAGTAGGATATCTAGCTGGTATGAAGGACTTATAAAATACTAAAAAATGCCACATAAGTTTAAATTATTAAAAGTCTAACATATAATTAGCGTTTCTTCAATTTAAGGCTTGTATTAAAGTTTTTTTTCTAAACATTAAGTTTCTTTTCAATTATTTAAAATATTTACATTTAAATTAAAATTTAGGATAACCAACCAGAAGCTGTTCAAACTTTTAATATTTTTTTTCATTCTAGAGCCCAAACTTTTAAAATTTTCAATTGAATGACTAATATTTTAAAACCTTAATAATTCAGTTCAAAACATTAGTTTTTACTGATGTGGCTAATAGATAGACATCTATGTGAGATTTAGTAGACATGTGACATCATCAAAATGAACCTTTTGAACTAAATTGTTAAATTTTTACTAGGTAAGTCACTCAATTAAAAAATTTAAAAATTTGGGCACTAAATTGAAATTTTTTTTAAAGGGTTGACACTTTTGAATTTGTTATCCTATTAAATTTTGATGCAAACATTAATGTTTAAACCAAAACTTTTTCCTAAGCTCCTATCATTATCTCTAATACTACTTTTGCACCTCGTTTATGTTTAAATTTGCTTTGTCATATTTGTAGTACAGTTTCTTTAGGCCTAAATGGTGTTTTAGGCATTGCCTGACATGGTTTATGTAGTGATTTAAAACTTTTTGAGACTACTATGGGGATGTTTTTGTCCTTCTCTAAGAATCCTTTTTATTATATGGTTGCATTCACCTTTTCTTGTTAACTTATAATTAGTTTACGACAATCTCTTAGCAAGTGATAGGAATAAAGATTGGAATCTTCCAAGATCTCTTTAAGTTCCTAGTACGTTACCTTTGGAAGGTTGGAGAGATTTCAACAAAATTTTAAATTGAAAGGAAAATTTGGGGGTTATAAAAGAGATAACATAAACATGAACAATTTTCATAATGTATTAGATTTCTATTGATTAATTTATTTTATATATTTTACCTATCCTTATACTTGGTCGAATAAGTGTTGTAGATACGTAGATCAGATTGAAACATGTCTTCACTGCATTTTGGTCTCATCTCATTTTTTTCACTTAGGTCTTTATATGTTTGTTTCTCACCTTATATCAACAATTAATGACTACATCCATATTGGCTTGCATTGTAATGATAATCTCCCTGTAAGCTTCTCCCCACAAACCTGTCATTTTGAGAAAATGTGGCTTCAACACCTACCATTTTATATATATTTATAAAACTTGTGAAACCAAAAATCAAGTTCTCCTCATCTCTCTAATTTATGGCACAAGTTAATAAAAATAAGTGGAGAGGTTATATTACGAAATAAATCTACTATTGGGCTTAATGTTTAAAGGATGATAAAAAAGATTAAATATTGCATCCATAAGGCTCAATCTTTCTCTTATTAAGAAAACCAAACTAGGGAGGAATTTCTTTTGTTGAATTAGAACTCTTAAGTTCATATGATAGGGAGGAAATCATGTTGAGGCATAGGTATAAAGTCATTTGACTAAAATTTGATGTCAAAATCAATTTTTTTTACATGTAAGCATGCTTCAAGCTCTAACTTAGTACTATTTAAAAACATCAAGATTCCTATAATATTCTTTATTAAGATATGCTAGATCAAACAAGATCTTAACCCATAGTTTTGACTATAGTGAAACATATTACTATTAATGAATTTACTTTTAGTGATATTAGTAGTTTTATATGAAAATCAAGCAATATGTAAAGGAGCCAATTGTATCAATTGAACAATCAAAAGATGAACAAAATAAGTAAAATGGAGCATATATGTAATTGAAAAGAGTTTCAAGACAATTCAAGTCAATTGGACCAAGAATAAGAAAAGTTGGAGCCTTTCCATATGTAACAAATCACCTTTTGTTGAAACCTTACTTTGGTCATATCAACGGTCTAGGATCTCAATATTTCATGAACATATCTTGTTATTTGCAAAATGAACAAATCTTTCCATAATCAAGAAGAAGTTTGATTTGAGCTTAAAGAAAACTCTCTTGACATATTAAAAATACTTTTGGGAAACTTTGAAATAGTTTTGAATCAAGTTTTTGGTAAATGAGTGTATTTTGATCTTTGTGAGAGCTTAAGAAGTTCAAAAAGTTGTTTTTATGAGGTTTGGTCGACTTATATTGAAGTTAGTTATATTGACCTACGTGCTGAAGAAAAGATATTTTATATACATTAAGTTGTTTTAGAAACAATAGCTAACACAAAGGTTGACTAGTATCATATATTAACTGAAGAATATCACACGTTCTTTTGTCATTATTTTTAGTCATTGTAACAACCAGTTTATGTTTTTAATAGGTATATTTGGTTGTTTTAAGTACAAACACTATATACAAGTTGTGGAAAAGATCTTTAAAGCTAGAGAGAGTCTTGGGAAACTTTTGAGAAATTTTCACTTCATTCATATGTATGTGAGCATGATATGAGCTTTTAGTATTCTTGAGTTGTATTTGAGTGATTAAAAGAGAAATTTATTTGTTTAAGATTTCTCTTTGCTCGTGGTAAAGAAAATATGTAAAGGGTTCCTCTTTACCTTAGGAAAACAAGATCTTGTATAGATGGTTCCTCTTCACCTATTAGAGGAAGAGAAATAATAAACTCTTAAATGGATTGGAGAGTGGAAGTAAGTTAATGGTTGTTTATCAAACTATTATAAATTATTTTTGTCTCTCTTTTTTTACTCTTTTTATTATTATGATGATCATTTTATGATGATCATTAATTAAATTATTGTAACCATTCAATCCATTAGAATTTTAAATAGGCTCAAAAGTAAATGCATATAGTGCACTCCCCTTTTATGTACCATCTAAGAGCCACGAGATAAGAGTAGAACTATATCTACTATTTTTTATTACTTCATGTTTATTCTGCAATTGTGTAGTAGAACGTTTCTATGTTTATGAATATTCTCTAAAAAGAGGTCTCTTCTAATAAGAATAACTTTTCTTTGACCCCTATCACGTCCCTGCCACGGTCGATCATGTAGGGCATCGACCTTTTGGAAAGGCATTGCTGCCACTTGGAAAAACGTTCATCAAGGTATCAAATGGAATTTGGGTAATGGACGGAAAATTTGCTTCTGGCGAGATAACTAGCTTCACAATTGGGGTCCTCTACACATTGTGGCAACCTCCCAAGTCTCAGAGGGCGAACTCTACGCTACAGTAGCAGAAATGCGGAATCCAGATGGCAGCTGGAAGTGGGATTTGCTTCACCAGTACCTGCTAGCTTCCATTTGTCTAGATCTTGCAACCCTGCAACCCAATGTTGATCCTACCGCCAGCGATACTTTTAGATGGAGTTCCACTGTGAATGGAAATTTCACGGTCGCTTCTGCCTATGGGCTAATCGATGAGCCCCTCCCGGCCATCCCTACTGGCCCCTGGCATTTTATCTGGAAATGGTCGGGACCCCAACAAATCAGAACCTTCCTTTGGCTAGTGACCAAGCAGAAACTCCTGACCAACCAGCAACATATAGCAAGGCACATTGCGCTTGACAGCAACTGCCACTTTTGCGGGCTGGAAGAATCCACCTTACATGTCCTCCGGGACTACTTGAGAGTGAAAACTTTTTGGGAGAATTTCCCTTCGGAAATTGTCAATCGCGGTTTCTTTCACCAACCTTTGGAGACTTGGATGACAGCCAACTTTCTCAAAAGGCACCAAGTGGCGCACGTGGAATGGTCCCTGATTTTTGGCATTACTTATTGGATACTTTGGAAGTGGCGTAACCAAAGCCTTTTTGAGGACGGATTTGCCTGGCCGACTGATGCCTAGAGAGCGGTTTTGGCGTATGCAGAGTGGGTCGCTAGAGCGCAGGACGTTGAAAGCCGAGTGTTTCCTAATCAGGGCCTTTTGGTAGGCAGTCGGGTGGCCTGGACCACACCACCGGGGGACTGGGTTAAGATCAATATGGATGGTGCGTTTAACCCGAGATTAGGTATCGGTACCGCTGGAGGCGTCATTCGAGATAGCCAAGGCCTATGGTGCGGCGGTTTTTTCCACTATATTGGTCGCAGTTCGGCTGTCAATGCTAAGCTCTAGGGCATCCACTCGGGCCTCACCCTTGCTTGGACTTTGGGATTTCACCGGATCATCTTAGAAGTAGACGCCCTAGAGGTCATCCAACTGCTTTTACCTCCCTTTGCTGAGCCTAATATCAATTCGTTTTTATTGGCAGGTATCCGGGACTTTCTCCACCGTGATTGGGAGGTGCGACTCGAGTATATACACCGAGAAGGCAACCAATGCGCAGATCACCTGGCCGCGTTTGCAGTACATTGCAGCCCAGGACTCCATATTCTTTAGGAGTGCCCTATGTCCCTCCAGGATCTGCTCCACAGGGATTGACAAGGAGTCGAGTACCGCCGAGTGATGCGTGTGTTAGTTTAGCTGTGCGTTAGCTTTCCCTTGTATTTAAAAAAAGAGTAACTTTTTTTCTACCTTTTTCTAAGGATTAAGTTTAGACTCCTTTTTTTCATATGCATCTAGATATGTAAGCCTTTAATTTGGATAGATTCTCTCCTTTATTTCTCAAGAAACTTTTAGATTTTATTGGTGATTACTCATGTAAAAAAGGATTAGCAAGGTCAATCTCTTTCTCTTATGAATCATAGTTTTTTTTATATTTGATTTCAAAATATCAGTCACTATAGAAAATGATCGATCACTAATTTATCCTATTTTCAGTGTAACATTTCTTATAAAGAGGTTTATAAAAAAAATTACAAATCAATTAAATTCATCTTTAGATAAGTTGATTTCCAAAACTAGGGTGGCATCATTTTTGGATAACTAATCCTATATAATATTTTAGTAGCCTTTGAATTTATGTATTATCTTAAAAAGGCTAAAAAAGGAAATATGGTTCATAAACTTGACATCTTAAAGGCACAATTGAATGGAGTTTCCCTTTACTTATGTTGGAACAATTGGGTTGAAGTATTGCTTTATAGGTCTTATTAAGAGATGCATCTTTCGGTAGTGTATTTATCCTTTTCAACCAATCTCTTTACCTTCCTTTAAATCTTCTAATAATTTGAGATAATGAGATCTTGTTCTTTATATTTATTTATCTTATATATGGAAGCACTAATTTTAGTTTATTTTTCCCTCTATTTTCCATCCCCTTTTTATTTTTTTAAACCAATAAAGCCTAATTATGTTTCCTTAAAGGATATATTTTAAGTTTTAGATAAAGCAGCAATTTACAAAGATCTTTGATTAACTTTGGTCTACGTTTAAATTTAAGTAAATATGGCAACTTCATTAACATTTTGGATATTTATTCCTCCTCTACCCATTGAAAGTAGTTTGGCATTTTGACATTAATAGGCAAGCTAAAATTTCATTTTTAGTAAAATTCGAGGAATTTTCAAGCAGAAACTTAAGAATGACATGATTTAACTGATTCTCTCCTTATGTCTAGTTCTAAACTTAGGGATAGTTTGCTCATTTTGGAGGAGTGGTGCAAATAAAATATATGTAAAAAAAAGTTGACAAGTACCTTAATAACAATAAATAATAAAATGAACTCTCTATAAAGAAATTAAATTAAATTCCACGAAGACTAGTAAATTACTAGTTTAGATTTATATACTTTAAATAAATGATCGTATCAAAGAGTGAATCAATTTAAAGAAAACTAATATTAAAAAAGCAAAGAGAAGAAAACAAGGTAAGAATAAGTATGTAAAGAGCTTAATTTGTGAGAATTAGCTTAACTAGGACCTCATGTTCACTATTAACAACATCACTTAGATTAATTGATCCTAATCTTATATACCAATTTATCTTATAATAGAGTTTTAGAGTGTTATTTTTCTATGATCAATTTGAATAACCTTTTGATTAAATAAAATGACTCTTAATGGTATTTAGTGAATTTAATTAATTATTTAGGATGAGAAACCAACTCTGAAACCTAAAATATAATGTTCATGCACTAGATTAATGTGAGAATAAGATCAATATTATATTTATCTAATTTGTTCAAAGTTATACAAGGAAGTATCGAACATAAATGACACGATATTTTCTCATCTAAATTATGAAAAAAAAATCAATAACTAATCGACTAAACCAATTATGAAAATTAGGATTTCGCATGCATGTCACCAGGGACAGAGCTATGTGGGGGGCCATGGTGCATTGGGCCCCCCAATATTTAAAAAAAATAAATATTTTTTATTTTTAATATATATATATATATATGGAAGGATGGAGTTATTTGAAGCTTATTGAAGTATTGGGCCCCCTAAAATTTAAAAAAATTAAATATTTGGATATATATATAATGATGGAGTTATTTGGAGCTCATTGAAGTATTGGCCCCCCTAAAATTTTAAAAAATTAAATATTTGGACCCTCCTATCTTAAATTTTTGGCTCTGTCACTGCATGTCACCATAAGCAAACAACAAAAAAATATAGCTTAAATTAACCACAAAATCACATCATAAAGGAATCTCCTATTCCTAACTAACAAGATGTTCAATCACGTATGATATTTCAACTCAACACTCATGTTACTAATATTGAGCATCAAAATAGTGATAATTAAATAAATATAAATTATAGTTATCATTTTAATAGAGTAAAAAAAAATTGTCAAATAAGCTTCAAATATTTGAGTATGCGATATTAGTTCTCTTTTCTGATTATATATAAAATAATTAAAAAATTCTTTATAAAGATGTTTCTAAAATTTGAATTTTAGGTAATTAAAATTATAGAATTATCTTAAACCAGTGTTCTGAAACTCGGATCGGTCATCGAATCGGAGGCCTTACTGGTCACTGGTTTGACCGGTTCAACCACTGGTCGAACCGGTGTAACGTCATAATTATGCAATAATTATATTTAATTATATATAATATTAAAAAAATTAAAAAAATACCAAAAAAATAAAAATAAAAATAAAAATAAAAATTGTCGAACCAGACTGGTCCGACTGATCAATTGATCGGTTTTCACCGGTTCGAACTAGTCCAATTCAAGACTGATTTTTTAGGATTAACTGAACAGAATAGTCGACCGATTACCGATCGAATCGGTTGGATCGACCGGTTCGGTCCGATCCGGGTTTGATAACATGACTTAAACCATGCACACAACAATTTAATGCCCTATCTTCCATGTCCCACCACGGGATCGGGATGTTTAATACTCTAACAGAATAAGAAGTCAACTTCATATGAGTTTCTAGCACCCCATTGGCCCATAAATTTACACATAATCCCCTTAATTTGCTCTTATGAGGTAGGGCCCAGGGAAGGCTAACTGTAGTACCGCTTTAGTCGCTCTCCAGACCACAACCACCAGGATCTTGAAACGTGTCGCGTCCAGCTAGGCATGATGGCGACTCTGCCCCACCTGAACCTTCTCTCCTCTTCTATGTGAGATCCCATTGGATAGGGCCCCGCGGTCTCGAATGTTCCTTCGACGTCCCCAATCTCATCCGTACGATGTAACGACTTCTCTGGGCGCACTTTTATTTCCGAAAAGATCGCAATGGCTGAATGTGTGGGCCGTAATGCACCGTCTCACAGGATAATGACCCACACACCCACATGGAGGGGCGCCGGCTAAGCTAGAATCGCCTCTAAACTTAGCTGCAAGAAAACGAAATGACACAAACTACCCTTCAAAAACTTGCAGATTTCAATTTTAGCCCCTAAAGTATCATGCCCCGTTTCAGACTGGTCTTCTTGGTGTTGTCTTGACGGAGACAAGATTTTTTTTCTAATATTACTCTGTTCTATTCTATCTCATAAAATTTTAGTCATTTATTTTGCGGAGTCTATGCAGGATTCACATAAGATTTATGTGAAATCTATATAAATAAATAGCTGAGATTTATTGGACACAATAATATTGAACAGGAGATCTGGACTCGTCTTCATGAACCTTCAATTGTAAATTTCGATTTTAGGGCATTTCCGCAAATATGAACTATGCTTAGTTTTAATCCTGTAGTAAAAATTTTGTTGACACGTAGCATTTAAAAAGTTTCTAATAATACACGATCTTATTTCTAACTAAATTAATATCAATATATATTGACTTAGAGAGCAAAGATTGCATATAATTGATTATCTTCACCGACTCTTACGAAGCAGGAAATCTTATCTATTACTGGATTTGCCACGAGAACCATAAGATATATTACTGCAACCCAAGGACTAGGGAAGTGTGGCAGGAAGAGGAGCATGGTGAATGATTGTGGGGCTTGAACATCTGAAAAAGTCAACTCTTGTTTTCGTTAAAATCAAAGTTAGGTAAGGTCGCATTGATCTGATTACAACTTCAATTGTGAAAAGGTGACTCATAACTGTTAGCGATAATGAAAGCTTCATACGTATTTAAAACAATAAATACACTGATATTAAGAAAATATTTTATCTCTCTGTGTATCGAAAATATGTTTCCATGCTTAAGGTATATATGTGAAAACATGTAACTAAAGGTACAGATGGTCTGATCTCTGATCCCCTAATCTATTCTTGAAAGTAGGTAATTGAAATTTTGTGAAGAAGATGGTACACAGCGATATCGGGAGGCCTACAGGGAAGAATTATTAGGTGGTAGCGTCACATGGCATTATTGAGTATACTAGTGTTGCCTTCGTTTCGAGGTAAAAGGATTAATAGGTAAAAGGATTAATATGTTAAGTGACCGTTTTATCATAATAGTTTAAGCTGTGTGTGAGGCCAATTTAATTAGTTTTATATATTTACTAATACATCCTCTCAAATAAAAGTCTTTTTGGCTTGAAACTTGCACATGTCTACTCTACCTTGTGCTGAATATTAGGTGGGTGGTAGGATTTGAACTTACGACCACTTGATCATAAAGGCTCTGATATCATATTAAGTGACCGTTTCACCACAATAACTTAAATTATTGTGTAAGTCCAACTTAATTGATTTTATATATTCACTGACATAATACATATAGCAGTCTAGAATCTGTTAGGAAAAAAGGAAAAAGGGTTAATACTTAAGTTACCTTCTAAACCTTATATATGTTGGTCTCAAGAGGCAATTCAGAGGCTTAAACATACGAATTGACAGACACTGTGAACAAGGCAACCGGGGACCAGGACTGGGTGGCTAATGTTACGCATGCTAAACTTTTCCTCTTAGGTGCAGAGGGAACCACCTATATATAGGCAAAGTTGTGTTCCATACGTAACACTGAAAACTGCCATCTTATTTACCAAAACAAATTACTGCAGACATCTCATGAAAAGACCTATTTATGTTCTCCATTGGTGGCTTTAACTATGAATTTGGCTTAATTACACGCAAATCTTATTATACATCAGAAAGTGTCTATTTGTTAAGTATGGTTTCCACACGTTAAATCTGTATCCAAAGTAGCTTCTGAATGATTCAGTATTTCGAACTTGTTTACTTTCTTTTGCAGGAAACTAATAACTGGCCATCACTGTCATATCTTACTTTGAAGTCATGTGTAAGTGTAATGTTCGTTTTTCAGGATATCTTTGAATCTTACCGACCAAAATTGAGCAAACCCTTTGATCACACACTTGGTAAAACCTCCTCACATAGACACCTATTCTTATATATGTCGTTATCTATATACTATATTCTCTCTTCCTCATCATCTCTATATATGCACTCACTGATGCCCCTCAACGCCTTAACATTGCAACCAGGAAGCTAGCTTCATTGCATTCAGTTTATACTTCTACTCCCCAAAGCCAAGTCTTTCAAAACCACAGAGAGGGAGATAGGGAGAGAGAGAGGCAGATATAATACAGTTGCATGGAGATTGTTTCTCTTTTAATTTACATATGCCTCTTTATCTCAAGTCTTCTCTCTTATCCTTTCATAATGAATAAGAAGAAGGTGGCTAGAAGAAAAGCTAAACTTCCTCCAGGTTCGATGGGATGGCCTTGTATTGGTGAAACACACCAACTCTACTCTAAAGACCCCAATGTCTTCTTTGCCACCAAGCAGAAAAGGTTTGGAAACTCTTTGCACCCAGTTCAACGTTAGCTAATGCCTTTTTATGTGTTCTGGATCCTTTACTGTACCTTCCTTATTCAGATACGGAGAGATTTTCAAAACCCACATACTCGGCTGCGAATGCGTGATGTTGACTAGCCCTGAGGCTGCGAGGTTTGTGTTGGTAACTCATGCTCAGTTGTTCAAGCCCACATATCCCAAAAGCAAAGAGAGACTGATTGGGCCTTCTGCACTCTTCTTTCACCAAGGACAATACCACAGTGACCTCAGGAAGTTGGTACAGAGTTCACTATCCCCTGATACAATTGGGAAGCTAATTCCTGATATCGAATCCGCGGCCATTTCCACCCTGGAATCATTTTGCAATGGCCATACTGTTAACACTTTTCGTGAGATGAAGCAGGTTCGTGCAGTTAGTTCTCTTGAAAGTAGAAGTTTATAGTAATCACCGGTTAATACTATTGATCTTGTTAATTACATGTTTAACATGTTTTAATCTTCTTCCAGTTCCCGAGGACTAATTATTGATTTCCTGTAATCTTCTACAGTACTCTTTCGATGCTGGTATTCTTTCTATCTTCGGTAACTTGGATGACACCAACAGAGAGAAGCTGAGTGAGAACTACCGTACAGTAGACAAGGGTTATAATTCTTTCCCGACCAACATTCCAGGAACAGCTTATTACAAAGCTCTCATGGTAAGAACTAAGCAGAAGCACCTTGTCTCCACCATCTAACTACATGTTAAGGTCAGTCTTTTTCTAATGAAAAGCAAGTTAATGTGACAGGCTAGGAAGAAGCTGAACCAAATCCTGAGTGAGATCATCTCTGAAAGGAAGGAGAAGCGACTAATAGAAGGGGACCTCCTGGGACAGCTTTTGAACTTCAAAAATGATAAGGGACTTGTTTTAAACGAAGCTCAAATCGCTGATAACATTATAGGTGTACTTTTTGCGGCTCAGGACACGACAGCTAGTGTTCTAACGTGGATTCTGAAGTACCTCCTTGACAACCCGAAACTCCTAAAAGCTGTGAAGGTGACAAACTTGGAAGAACAAGTTAATAAGATGAGTTTAGTTAATGCTTAAGATGCGCTAGTTAATTAATCATGGCGGTTAATAAAATTACAGGCGGAGCAAAAGGCTATTTATGATTCAAATGGTGGAGGGAGGAAGCCCCTGACATGGGCACAGACAAGAAACATGCGACTTACTCATAGGGTATGGACCATATAGATACATAGAACAGATAATACTTTATTAATAACGATTAATTAGAATGAGTTAAACTGAAATATAAAGTTGTGAACTTGTAGGTTATATTGGAAAGTTTAAGAATGTCGAGCATCATATCTTTCACCTTCAGGGAAGCAGTAATGGATGTTGAATACAAAGGTTAGGACCTGCAATAAACTGAAAACTCTGGTTCATGAGATTTGAAGTACAGCAGTCTAAACATTATGCTGGAACTTTGTTGTTTCTGTACATATAGGGTACCTGATACCCAAGGGTTGGAAGGTCATGCCACTGTTCAGGAACATTCATCACAACCCAGAGCTCTTTTCAGAACCGAACCTTTTCGACCCATCTAGGTTTGAGGTCTGTGGAAAATCAAGACAAAGGCATTGTTTAATCCTTAGTTAAAGTATTTCTTTGTTTGAGAATAAGCTTCTAACCCTTCCTTTAATCTAAAATATTTCCTTTTGATGGACATTGCAGGTTGCTCCAAAACCCAACACCTTCCTGCCATTTGGAAATGGAGTACATGCTTGCCCTGGCAATGAACTTGCCAAGCTAGAGCTGCTCATTCTAATCCACCATCTAGTAACGAAATTCAGGTAATATAATTACTAGAAACTAAAGTTTTACTTCAATATAGAAAATCTTGTGGTATTTAAGTCCTGAATGGTTACTGAAAAGGACCCTTCTGACAATTTTCTCGCTTGTAGGTGGGAGGTGGTAGGATCGCAAGTTGGGATTCAGTATGCCCCATTTCCTATACCCCAACAAGGCCTCCTAGCTAGATACTGGAAAGAATCTCCAAGCCTGAAGCAAGCTGTCTGCTCTTAAAATGCCTGCTATTTTGATGATTAACTTCAAAAACCTCTTCCATCAAAGCCCTACCCCATTATTTTTGTCATGGGTGTCGTGTCACTAGCCTTCCTAGTACAACATTACCCCATCTTGGCTTTAGGCTTTAGGGACTACTTAGCTTTGATATTCTTAACTATGTAGCAAACTGATGTATCTTTCCCTCTGTAACTTGGATTTCGACGTATCATATGCTCCGTTTACCGTCACTATTGTTGTAGTGGTCTTGAAGTGTCCACGTGTCAGTGTTCTCATTGGTTGAGTACAGCCCTTAATTGTAAGGCATCTGCCATTATGAAAGAACACGACAGTTTTAGTAGCCAATCTTGATTTCTGGACAATGAAGCCGTTGCACATTAGGCGTGGCCCCAGTATGTATGATATTTGGATTCTGTATTAATCATGCAAAGAGAACAGGTTGTTGATATGTGGACCTACAAATTCTTACTAAAAATACCCGCTGTATTTAAGTGGACGCCCCAATTTCTTCTTGTCTGTCAGAATCTTGATAGGTTTGTAATGACTTTGTACCCAACGGAATAATTAAAATGGCAAATCTCTAGTTGACTAGTCGATTAGTCTACAAATGGTTAGTGATGAGTAATGTGAAAAGATATGCCTAATCTAGAATGGAGTGTGATAGTATGATCGAAAGCAATGTTTTAAAAATTGAATTAGAAGTTAAAATAGTAAAAATAAGGGGTTTAAAATTTTAAAAATTTAATTGTTAAGATCTATTTTAATTTATATATGAATTTATTAATTTATAAAAATTGATCGATTAATTAATAAACTGATCAGTTTTTAACATCAAGAGTTATTAAAATAATTCAAATCGAAAAGTTGAAAGGTTCAAAGTTTTTACGATTGAACCGGTCGAACCTTATGAGTTTTTTATCATTAGTTGTAAATGAATTCCAAAATAGATGGCCAAAATTTTGAAGACAAGTTAGTTCACTACAAGAAAAATAGGGTTTAGTGACGGAAATTACCGGCAGAACGTCTAAACATTCCGTCGGAAATATTATTTAGCGACGGAATTTACTGATGGAATAAAGCGTCGGAGATATGGCTGTAGGTAAATTTCATAGCATAAATATAGGTGGAATTTGTTAGTGAAAAAACAAGATTCTAAACTAATTAATTTGATTTTTTAAAATTTTGTGGCTAAATTAAAATGTTAAGAACAGTAAATTAAAAAAATCAAAAATTTAATACTTTTTAAATTTATTATGCATCATATACAATATAAATGCAATTGCAATAATTTTAAACCTTAGTACTATAAGAAATTAATAGCACATTTTCCTTATTCTTTTATACTTTAATAAAAACCATATGATATTTGGGTTTTGAAAGTGAGGGCCATAATTCACCCAAGGAGAATAGGTTCTTGATATGTCACCCATGGCAATGTAATAATTAGTTTGTATGTGCAAATCACTAATCTAAAAATGGTTAGTGATAAGCTTTGTGAAATGATGTGTCTACTCTAAAGTGGAACACATGGCATGATGAAAATGAGTTCTAAAATAAAAAATATCAGTTATTTAATAACATATATATTATTTAAATTTAAGAACGAGACTTGAAATAATCGGTAAAATTGCTTCCCTAAGGTTATAGATTCAAGATACAGAAGCTGTCCTTTTGTAAAAATATAAAAGGAAGACTATATACATCATGACTCTCTTTAAACCCCGCAAAACAGGAAACCTTATGTACTGAATACGTTGACTTTTATATATTATTAAAATTTGTTAATGATATTATAAATTATTATAATATCACTAACAAATTTTACTTGAATATTATAAATTATTATTAATAGCACATTTTCGTTATTCTTTTCTACTTGAATAAAAATCATATGATACTTAGGTTTTGAAAGTGAGGGTCGTAATTCACCCAAGGAGAATAGGTTCTTGGTCCACATCAAATCCTCTGTTCTAACCATATTCTATTAAATCTTATCCATATATTTATATGGAGTTAACATAAATATGTGGATAAGATTTAATGGAACATGATAGGAATATTATACCTGGAGCAAGAGATCTGATCCTTAGTATGTCACTCATGGCAATGTAATAATTAATTTGTATGTGCAAATCACTAGTTGCCAGTCCACTAATCTAAAAATGGTTAGTGATAAGCTTTGTGAAATGATGTGTCTACTCTAAAGTGGAACACATGGCATGATGAAAATGAGTTCTAAAATAAAAAATGACAGTTATTTAATAACATATATATTATTGAAATTTAAGAACGAGACTTGAAATAATTGGTAAAATTGCTTCTCTAAGGTTATAGTTTCAAGCTACAGAAACTGTCTTTTTGTAAAAATATAAAAAGAAGACTATATACATCATGACTCTCTTTAAACCTCGCAAAACAGAAAACCTTATGTACTGAATATGTTGACTTTTATATATTATTAAAATTTGTTAATGATATTATAAATTATTATAATATCACTAACAAATTTTACATAAATATTATAAATTATTATTAATAGCACATTTTCATTATTCTTTTCTACTTGAATAAAAACCATATGATATTTAGGTTTTGAAAGTGAGGGTCGTAATTCACCCAGGGAGAATAGGTTCTTGATATGTCCACATCAAATCCTCTGTTCTAATCATATTCTATTAAATCTTATCCATATATTTATATGGAGTTAACATAAATATGTGGATAAGATTTAATGAAACATGATAAAAATATCATACCTGGAGCAAGAGATCTGATCCCTAGTATGTCACCCATGGCAATGTAATAATTAATTTGTACGTGCAAATCACTAGTTGCCAGTCCACTAATCTAAAAATGGTTAGTGATAAGCTTTGTGAAATGATGTGTCTATTCTAAACTGGAGCACATGGTATGATGAAAAGTAGTTAATATAACGCGTAGAACGTCCTCTAGTTAATTGTGATTATTACCATTAATTGAAAGATTCAACCGATTTAGCTGTTTTAATCGTAAAAATTTAGAAGTGTTTAATTTTTTGGTTCGGTTTTTAACTTTTTGATTCAATTTATTTTGATAACTCTTATTATTAAAAATATATTATTTAATTAATTTATCATTTTTGATATAAGACATATGAGCTTTAAGAATTAGAAAAATAAATAACATAGCAAGTCAAAATAAAAGACTGATGAATGGGGCTCAATGGAAGCCTTGACGGGCCAGAAGATTTCTTCCTGGATGCAATTATCCAGCTAGAAAGCCTAACATTTGTAGCTTATTGAAAACAAACTAAAGAAATTATTAATTATACTTATCAGAAAAAAAATATATAAAAAATTAGGGTTGGACATGGGACTACTTCATCCTATTTATTTTGTGTTAAATAATTTTAATTTTTTACATAAATATCAAATATTTTAAAAGGTTAATTATAAAAAATCTCAAAATTGGCTAAATTATAACCTGTACTTTAAAAAGTGACAATAAAATGTTCAAATTTTTAATTTTTTCAATTATGACTCGACGTTGATTATTCCATTATCTTTGCTGACGTATCAGTGTCACGTGTCCAGGAATCCTAATAATAAGATACATTCGTCACTTTTTAAAGTTCGGGCTATAATGATAAAATTGACCAAAGTTTGAGATTTTTTTTACAAGTAACTCTATTTTAAATTATTTATTTATATGTTAAACCTTTTAAGTATATTTTAAAAATTCAAAAATATTTGTTTTTATTAAAAATAAAATGACATGTAAATTAAAAATTACATATTTAATATCTATTTTTTATTTGTTGTCATTTTTATTAGAATAAACATTTTAAACAAATTAATATTTTAAAAAGATCAACATTGGATAAATATTATAACCTTTTTCTTGTTACTTCTTGCATCATGTTAATCAAATTGCCAATGATTAATGGCCAACTTCCTCATCCTCCAATTAACAACAACAACACCCTGTATAAATTTCACTTACGTGCAATTATCCCGTTAAGATGTAACAATAATTAGGAAGAATTAATTTATGGAATGTCCTTGAGATTATTTGGTTTTTTTAATATTAAAAATATAAAATTATTTAAATATAAATTTTAAGATGGACATTTATATAAATTTATTACTTAATTTTAGTTTATTAATTTAATAAATATTTTATTAAAATATATAATTTATTTTGTGTATTAGAATCCGTATTTAAAGTACATTTTTGTTTTCAATTTTGACTTCCCTCTAATACATAATTTGACAAGGTTAAGCCGTAATTAGAGGAGGATTAAGTTTTTGTTCATCATCCTTTTATAAAATCCATCGAAAAGCCACGTGTCATCAAAAGCCACGTCTTTACGCTAATCTAAACCTCAATTGCCGTTTATGTTCAGACTTCAGAATGTTACTGCGCCGAAATTTGGACCTAAGATAAGAAACCACAGCCCTTCGATTTGATGACGACTTTGACATGCATCTCATCCATCGGCAAACATGCCATGCACATAGAAACAAGACATTTGTCCTACTTTTCTGCGTCTTTCTTCTCGGACACATATGCTTTCGCAAAGAAGCGCGATATTGGAGTGAATTAGGTCAAGTTTTTAGATCTCTGAAGCTATTTTGCTGGAGAAGTAAGTGAATGCGGATTTTTCCGGTGACGGTTCCAATTGAGAGAAGTTGGAGCCGCCGCTAATCTACATCCAGGAGTTTCTGTTTTTCTTTTCTTTTTTTTTTTTGGAAAATTATCTCATGGATTCGATCTCGAGCGACAATGGCTCGGTGCACTTGTCGCACTTCCTCATCTCGTTATATTTTGCTTTCGGCTTCGTAGCTGCTAGGTTTTTACTGGACAAGTTCATCTTCCGAGTATGATTTTCTCTGTTTCGTATTCTTCTTCTTCTTTTTTGATAGGCAGAGTTTAAAATGCTTTAGCAAATTAAGAAATTCGTAAAGTAAGTTGCTAATAAACTGAAGCAAAAAACGGAGAGATATGACGTGAAGCATTTTTTTTAATTTCTCTTTTAATTTAATTTTTTGGTGTACCATAATTAAGGCCTTTTGAGTTCAGAGAAGTATTAAATTTTGCTTAGAGATTATGTGTAAGTAAGTCAAGTGGAATTCAGATTTCAGTTCCTCTGCTTCGTCATATGAGCTCATGTAAGCTTAAAAAATTAGTGGCTTTGTTGCGTCTTCGTTTACTTCAATTTGAAAATTTGATCTTGAAGCAAATTATATATTCGCGGGGTTATCGCTAGCAATTGTTAGGTTGGCCCTTTCGTGTTATGCACTTTGAAAATTGTTTCAATAGAGTATATTTTGTTTGTTGGGGAAGTATGAATCGTCCTGGATTGCCAAAAAAAATGGCTTAGTGAACAAAATTGATTATTGTGAAGGATGAGCACGTTCTATCACTATGTCTGATTTCATTTCTATGCTATATACAGGAAGATATATGTGTATGTGTATGTGTCTGTATGTCTGTTTGTTGAATTCTTCCTTCTTTTATTGGCGTCTTTCTGATAAACTTCACACTTGTTCAGAGGCTAGCTATATGGTTTTCAGATAGAAAAGCCATTAAGTCAAGGATTGACGAGAACACGACAAGAGCAACCATTGCAAAATGCTCAGAATCAATGTGGAAGCTAGCATATTATGGCGCTGTAGAAGCATGTATTTTAAACATAACCTTCGATGAGCCGTGGTTCAAAGATACTGGAGAATACTTCAAAGGATGGCCAGATCAGGAACTGAAGTAAGTATTTCATATGCTAGGAATCTGTATACTTAGATCGTTTTGTTTATTTGTTATGTCTTATCATGACTACACGGCATACATTTCTCTTAGATGAGTTTGTATTAACAGCCTCTTCTCTCACCTGCATTATTACCTAAGAGAAGAACCTATCTGGGTTATTAGTTGCTTTGTACTGACCTGATCACATTTTCATTTTCATTTTCAGGCTCCCCTTAAAGCTTTTCTATATGTGCCAATGTGGGTTTTACATCTACAGTATTGTTGCCCTCCTAACATGGGAAACGAGAAGGAAGGATTTCTCAGTGATGATGTCTCATCACATCATAACAGTTATACTGATTGGATACTCGTATATTGCACGGTAAACCTCAATTATGATTCAGTCCTCAAATTCTTGGTGGCAGTATGGGCATAAATTCAAAGTTCATTACAAAGTCAAGATTTACTCAACTTTTTCATTGATTCTCATCAATGAAGAGTCAAATGTTCTTTTTCCGTCTGATCTCATCCTTCTCCTTCTTGAAGATGATAGTCTGTGATAAGGCAAAATTATAGGTCTGCTCTGGAGCTGCTATGTATGTTTTTTGGTTGAGATATTACATGTTATAAGCATGTTTTGTGTTTATGTTCTAGGTTCTCCTACTCACTAACCCTTGCGAGCATCTGAAAAGATATCCATTGTTTAACAATTACTTTAGTTAATTTTATAAGAATTAACTCTTCCCTGGAAAAAAAAATTATTGCCGAGTTATATATTCAATTGTTGGGTTCTGAACAGGTATTATGTCCATGTAGCACTTTTCCTTTTAGTTGCTTTATATGTTGAGATTGTGTGGTTTGATCTCATCATTCTATTTATAAAATTCAATGTCCGGTTTCAATAAGGTCCTTGCTAGTTAAGACTAAAAAACTTTGAACTTTACTTTTTGAAGTCACAGTTCTACGTCTGCCTAAGGATACTAAAGTCAGATGCCATGATGATGTTTCATTTGGTGGCATGACAGCCATGTAAACAGCATGTTGGCACAAACACTAACATGATGCATAGCATACTACTAAGTCCATGGACATTACATAAGCATCACCTGACTAGTAAATTTGACTTAGTCTGTACTTCAAATTTGTGTTGATGGTAAATCCGCTCCACTTAGCATATTAAGTATAATAAGGAGATATCATGTGAGGCAGCACAGTGCACTAGCCAGTACCCACATAGCCCACATATGTGGTGTAAGGATTACTTAAACCAGAAACTAGATGTTACAAGTTCCCCCATAACAGATCATGTCTTCAAAAGTTGCATTTTAGTTGTCCCTAAGTGGAAAAACAATGAAGCGCTTTTATAGCTGAGCTCAATCATGTCATCCATTATCATTTGCTAGGTATTGCTTCTTTCCTTTTGTTTTTGTTTTTTCCAGAATACCAAATATTCAGTTTGTAGTCCCCATATCTGGATTGAGATGGCAAAGCATGTATCTTGAGAGCTCTGCAGCGTTCCTCTGTTTTAGCTTCTGTCCCTGTACCTACATAGCCCACTTATGTGATGTAAGAATTACTTGAACTAGAAACTAGATGTTACAAGTTTTCCCTGAACAGATCATGTCATTGAAAGTTGCAGTTTACCTATCGTAATTTGAGGACATGATGAAGCGCTCTTATGGCTGAGCTCAATCATGCCTTCCATTATTGTTTGCTAGATATTGCTACTTTTCTTTTGTCCTTTTTTTCCCTCAAAATATCAAATATTCAGTTTGTAGACCATCATATCTAAGATTGAGATGGCAAAGCATATATCTTGAGAGCTCTGTAGCCTTACTTTGTTTTTTAGCTTCTGTATGATAGAGTCGTTTCAGAATTGACAAGCTGACTTTACAAATCTTTGTTGGATAACTACAATTATATAATTCACTTGTTTCCAACTTCAGATTTTTCCGAATTGGGTCCATTGTTCTTGCCCTGCACGATGCAAGTGATGTGTTCCTGGAAGCTGCTAAAGTCTTTAAATATTCTGGGAGGGAGTGTGAAGCAAGTATTTTGTTTGGATTATTTGCCTTTTCATGGCTCACACTGCGATTAATATTCTTCCCATTTTGGGTTATAAAGTCTTCAAGGTTTGTTCTGAATAAATCATTTGATCTTTCTCTATTTAGCACATGACAGCTTTGGTTGGCTTATCCCTGAATGTTCCTGGTATATTTCAGTGTCGATTTGTTGGACATTCTGAATTTAAGAAAGGCGTATGATAGATCATTGTATTATGTCTTCAATACAATGCTACTTATGTTGCTTGTTTTCCATATTTATTGGTGGGTTCTGATATGCTCAATGATAACGAGACAACTTCGCAATAGAGGACAAGTGGGGGAAGATATAAGATCTGGTAAGTCTGTTAATGTTTCAGTAGTTTCTTAAGAAATCACTTTACAACCACTTGAATTTAGTAGCCTAGCGGTACTAGGTCACCTTCAGGACTTAAGATAAAAGATCCTAGTTCTTCCCTTCCCTCTTGTGTCAAGACACAGCCTAAAGAACAAAAAGGGGTTATAAAAAATAGTATACATAAATTGACATGAGTCATACAGTTCTGTAGCTATGTTGACAAGACTACGTAGCTGTACCATTTTTCTTGTTCTTGGCCCATATTTACTTGACTTTATCACAGCAGCATGTTACATGCTCTTGAACAATCTTAAGAATCCGTTGAACTACATGATAAGAAAATTCACCATGAAAAGCAACATAGTTGTTTGTTTTAATCTGGTTGTCTGCATTATTTTGATTTGCACTCCTTTCTATTTCAAGTTGGATCTATTTCAGTTTATTATTTCTACTGCAGATTCTGAAGATGACGAGTAAGTGAAAGATTTTGTTCAACCTTTCTGTGTCATTGGTGGCTTTAAGGCTATGTTATGACTTGTAAATTTTCACCTTGATAGATTAACTATTTCCTCTCAGTAATTTCGATGCTATTGTAATTCTTTGGCGCAATGTTTTTAGTATAGATATAATGAGACGGTGTAATCTATTTTCAACCCTTTTTGGTGTGAAAATTATACAAGATCCCTGTATACCTGTTCACTCAGGAGGACCTTGCTCCAGCATTAAGCAATATGTTTTGTAAATGGTGTTGAAAGTGAAATAGCTTGGATACAGTCCTTTTGTTTTTGGTTAACCTGACAACAACTGTTTTTAGGACTAACTTTGGCTCAATTTAAATCAGGTGGACATGCCATTGTTGAATTTAATAAGAATGTGTGTGAACATATCCAGCTCATCAGGAATAATTAACTGTTGGACTTGGTCATAAATTCAATGGCATCTTCACGCTGCTGCTGAGAAATTTCAGATGGCTCAGACTTCTAAAAAGGAAAAACTATTTGTGAACAGTGAACGCATCCGTGCAGCTGGAATACGGTAAATCTTCCACCTTCCTGCCTGTCTCCCCTCATGTTCTGGCATCTTGTAGCAGTGATGCCTTCCATCAACTCTGTAACCAAACTTCTGCCAGAGACATTGAGAGTGGTGAATCAAAGTAGCACACGTTTCTTTTGTGGATGTTGCGTTTTTCCTCGACAATTTCCAGACATGGATGAATTGCATTGTCTGAGAAAGCCCTCCAACCTGACAGAATCTAGTGCCTGAAAATGGCATGGTTGTGCTTTCCTGGAATGTAATACAAGAACCTGCCCACGTGCCAACAATTACCATTATTTGGCAATCCTCTTGAGGCTTGGTCCTAAAAGTTTTGGACGGTGACAATTTTTCCTCTTCGCTTTCTTTTCCTACTGATTGATCCTTTAGACTTTGAGTCAGCTTATCCGGTTTTTCTCATACGTCGCTATCTCGACGTAAAAGCTATCTTACCGGTTAAACAATGAAGTTTCTGTGGTCCGCTCATGGCTTCCGTTTAACAATTGATCTTTTATTCTTAAACTGTTCCATAATTCGGTACAAACGATCCGCTGCATGAGATTAGACCGCCGACCCGTAATCGCTATATGTGAACTACCTTCAAAGCTGTCTTTGACTCTTACTCGCACGGTTGTAATTGGTACGAAGTTGACTGTGAACGTACTTTCCCTTCGAGAAGAGAAATTATCTCTTGTCAACGTTATTGCTGACTTATTTAAGTGTTAAAAGCGTATGTGGTCCAATCATGGCTTCCAAGGCATATATGCTCTCTTGTCACGATTTAGCTCTTCGCTCATCCAAATTAAGATCTCTCATTTGCAAATAATCACCTTTCTTAACTTCTGGATTTAGGGTTCAAATAGTTTTGTGGGTTGGAATCCATGTGTTAATAGACTGAAGTTTAAACTGATAAGACAGAAAGTTTAGGATTTAAAAAGTTTAACCAATATTAAATTGTCATAGATCAAATATTTTGAAATATAATTAAAAAAAATAAACATAACGAAAATTTTAAAATTTAGTTGAAAAAAGAGTTTGTTAAATAAAAATTAATCGCACACAAAAAGTTAAAAATTAAATTGAAAAGTTAAATTCTTCAAAATTTTTACGATTAAACCGATCGAACTATTAAAATTTTTAATCATTACATATATGACTTGCGTATGTTTGGTGTGTTGGAGTTTTGAAAATATTTATAAAAAATTAATTTTTGTGAGATTTTTCAACTATACTACTTCA
>JAOTAX010000197.1:37689425-37715204 GCA_025629825.1 Erythroxylum guanchezii
TATGTTTGGTGTGTTGGAGTTTTGAAAATATTTATAAAAAATTAATTTTTGTGAGATTTTTCAACTATACTACTTCACTGAACTATTAAGAGAATTTATAAAACATAATTATTTAGTTAATGTTTATAAATTATGAAATTTAAAAATAAACAAGCAAACATACACCTAACTAGCTCTCTCCGTCTCCGTCCAACTTAGCTTTGCACATCATGTACTGCGTCAGCATCAAACGTTGTTTCCCACATATAACAATCACGTGGACTATTATGTCTTGCAACCCGTGTTTGATTAGTGTTACAGCTGGCAGTGCCATGTCAGTACCCAACCATATATATAACCATTGACCTCTCTCTCTCCCAACCATTACACGCTTTCAGTTTATCTCCGAGCGCGCACAAAACACAAAAGCAAATGCAGCATACGTCCACCGAGCGATCAAGGCTACTCTTCGGAGATCCGGAAGCTCAGTTCTCATCAACGACACCACTAACACCACCCACCCGCCTGACCCAAGAGCAGGAACTCGCTGTCATGGTCGGTGCTCTGAGAAACGTAGTCTCCGGCACTGCTGATACATCCAGCTTCAGCCAAGACTCCAACTTTCAGTTCCAATTCCCGCAGATACCACAATTCTCAACCTCCACATCCACTTCATTGCTTCCGCCTCCTGATTTAGAGGTTTGCAATGTCTGCAAGATCGAAGGTTGCTTAGGATGCAACTACTTTTTCCCGCCAAATAATGAACAAGGCAAGAACGAGACGAGCAAGAGAGGAGCAAGAAAGCGAGGGAAGAAGCACTTCAGAGGAGTGAGGCAAAGGCCGTGGGGGAAATGGGCTGCGGAGATTAGGGACCCCCGGCGGGCAGCTCGAGTGTGGCTGGGGACGTTTAACACGGCGGAGGAAGCCGCCAGAGCTTACGACAAGGCTGCGATAGAGTTCAGAGGACCAAGAGCCAAGCTCAACTTCCCATTTCCAGAGACCATTCCTACTACCTCCGGCATTACTGATAACAACAACGAGGAGGTGGGTACAAAGGAACAGGATAGCCAGAAGACGAGTGGTGACTTTAAAATGAAAGAACCAGCTGGAGTGGATGAGGAATTAGGCGATGGATTGTTCGGGATGATTGGGGACTATGACATGGAGGAGTTGCTTAGTTTGACGGACTTTGGAGGGAGTTCATCAGATTCTGCAGCAACGTTCTCTACTATTTGAAGTAGTCAGCGTCAGCGTTCATAGTCTCAAAAGATCCTTTCAATATTTTACACGAACGGGTCATTTACCATTTTCCAGAGGATCGCATCAACATATTGTAAAATTCCATTGATACTAAAACGCATACGTTTATAAAAATCACTTGATTGAGTTTATTTGCAACTCTTTCGTTGTATTGAGTACTAGAAATATACGCGGTTAACTTAAAGCCAGGGCTATTCCTACTCAGTTCTATTTTGTGCTTTTTGGTGACTGGGAAAACAGTGGTTGGCATGTCAGTTATTACAGTTGAGACAGAAAATCGAATCCTACCTGATGACACTGAAAGTGGCAGTGAGGCCCATTCATATGAGTGCGCACCTCTCACTTACTCCCGTTTACAAAGGTCATGGTTATCTGTTAAAATATTGTAATAGAACACGTGTGTTTTTCTGTAATCTTTATCAAGCACAGCTCACTCGCACTTAAGTTCAACGTGTGTGTTAAATTATCACGCGTGAATATGAAGTTAAACAAGAGATTAATTAGGGAATCTAAGTAAATAAAGTACGTGTGAATTGAATTGATTAAAAGGCGACGTTATCCAAAGATGTGTTCTTTTTGGTAAAAGAAAAGGCAAGGCACGCATGTTTAACCTGCTAATAAGATTAGTAAGTTGAAATATAGAAAAAGAAACATCAATTACTTATTTAAAAAGTTGACTACCTTAACTTCTTCTAGTTGAATTTAAGTTCAAACTTTATGATCTGAGTCAACCTAAAACCTAACATCAAGTAGGGTTTACTGTTCATCAAGTAGCTTTTCATTTGCTTTGGAACCACAATTGATTATTAGCACAAAATAATTATTTTATCAATCATATATTCAAGGTGATGTTAAATATTTGTCCTTCCTTAATTAACTCTTATTGCTTAACGACCTTAGATAGGATCAAAATTTTTGTTAAATAATAGCTTTAAGAAACTAAACACCAAAGAAGCAAGATAACAAAACACTCACGATTGCATTTAATCTAGTTGAATGCTTTTTCTAAAAGTAATAATTTCTAACACGACAAATTAAAAATCCTAGATACTACAAGTAATTAAAAGATTTGATCTTTTACGAATTCAAACTTTAATATAGAAAATGATCATTTAAACCAATGAACTAATTGCATGCATTAGACATTAATCGAACATGATCATAGAATCAAACTATAGAAAAGCAATTCAATACATGGATAAATGCAATACTTCACTATGAGACCCAACAGCCTCTCAATCTTCAAAGTTCCAAAAAGGAATGCCACTTTCTTCAACCGAGAATAAAAGACTTAACCAATAATGGTCATTTCTACCATTAAAAGCTGAAGAGAACCTACTATAATATTAACTAAAGAAAAGAGAAAACAAGAGAACTTTGAAAAGCAGGAAATTTTAGATGGAAATTTTATGCCTTGCTCCTTCACATCTTGGCTTTGTTTATAGCCTTCATAACTAATGTGAAAATCTTATGGTTATGATCCTTTGGATCTTTCAGATCATATCTTCAATGATTTTCACTTAAATATGCCCAAAATAATGTTTTAAACTACTTTTAATATGTTTTTCTCTTACAGAATTGAAATCTAGAATTTGTAATTTTCACTAAACGCGCTCACATTTAAGATCACGTTAGACTTTTTTTTTTTAATTTCACTTTGATTCCCATGGTGTGATCTTGTAAAATAAAATATTTTATTATCCAAGATCGCCTTGATTATTAGTGATATTACTCCTTATTTCAAAATTTTCAATTTTAGATTAAAATTAAATCATTTTCTTATAAAATATTAAATTTAAACACTTCAACAAAAGATTATGAAAAATTTTGGATGCTAAAAATTTGGAAAAATTATGACGTATCAAAATGTCTTACACCTAATCCTTGCCTATCCCTAAGCAAATGAAAAGCTAACAAAATAGTGTAGTCAAATAGCTTTTACTAAACCACTTCTCATGAGATTAAACCATGTATACTCCTTAAGAATTAGACCAAAAAAGAGTTGAGCATCAACACACATCAAAGTTGTCTTTCATTAGAAATTATGAACAAAGACAATTAAAGGCAATCTTAATCAACAATATGTACAAAGTTTTGGTGAATTTCCTCATTGTGTTCACTTTATTGCACAATAGTTTAAGCTTAAGTGTTTACTCTTAGACACTTGTGACAAGGAATACACTACTATAAACTTGCATATACACCAAAATTTTCTCACCATGAACACATGAAGGTTCGAGTCAAAAGGACTTTTATTAATGGGATGTAATAGGGCTTGGGTTAAGGTTTTAGATAGGGAAAAAATTTTAGGCTAAGACCATACATATTTAATAAGGCTGAGAAAAGAATGTAAGCAAGTACTCATATGTTAATGTAAATATACTATGGCTACAATTATTCTATTCTCGATTTTTTTCTTTTTCCTTTTTTTCTCAAACAATCATCAATGGGCAACCATCATACAAAATTCACATAAATACAAAATGTGTAGCTTGAAAAACAAAAATCTCTTCTAATTCCCCAAATAGCTCAAAAATCCCTTATTAAAAACACATAGTTAGGTGATAGGATATATGACAAGATTGGTTTGTGATCTGGGTTTAAAACACAAAGAAAGGGAAAGAATTGGCTTAAAAGGGTTGAATTAGGGATAATTAAGGTAACTTTTTAAGTTAAATGGTTGAAACAAGGAAGGTCTTTATCATATTCAAGTCCTATGTATCATAGTAATTCAAATTAGTTCAATGCAAGTTCTAAAGGTATCCAATTGATAGAGGGTCACGCCCCAAAGAAAAATTAGATAGCCATAGGATGTTTCTATCATTGAAGACTCAAATGCTCACAGGTTTCAAACAAATTCACCTAGTCATCATGCAATACTTCATCAATCAATTGAATTAATTTGTCTAAGTGCATACCTAAGTATTTGAACTTACCAAAGTTTTTAGCTTCCTCTTGATCAATCTTAGTCTCAATTTGTACACAAGAGTTTCTTTGAAAAATCTTATTTCATCAACTTCCAAAAACATTAGGCATAAATAGGACATCAAAAGAAAGTACTAAAACATCATATAAATGTTCAAAATATCACAAAATCAAAACAAGGAGGAGGATTCCTAACCCCACACCTATTCGTAAAATAAGTGGTCGGTGTATAAAAAGAGAAATTTTAAAAGTTTTATGGGATTCACACAATTGAGACATACACAGTCAAGGTGCACGGGCATGTCTATACTTACATGGGCGCGTCAAATCCTATATGACTGTGTATCTTTATGAGGCAGCTCCTCCAATTTCACACATTGACAATTTGATACACGATTTTGACACATGATCGTGTCTAGTACCTACATAGGTGTGTTGTTAAGAAAAGCTCAAAATCCTCATTTTCTTCCCTAATTTCACCTAATTTTTGCTCCTTTTTATTCCTAAAGGCAAGTAAAGCCTTAAAAAATTGCAAGAAAATTCAAATATGAATTAAATTAAGCAAAATGAAAGATAAACTTAGGGTACCTCCTAAGAGAACTTCTATGTAACATTGCTAGATCGATGATACAATCATTCATTTGTCAGGATCAGTTTCCTCCGTCTTCAAAACATCCCACGCTAATGAATCAATGAGACCAGTTGAAAATAAAGGACAACCCTTATTAGGATATTTAATCATATCATGATTTTGAAATTTAATCACATCTCCATTATTAAAGCTCTATTATACACATCAATTTTTATCCTTGTCGTTTTTATAAATGACCTTCATAATAAAATGGGTGTTGATTGGTCATTTTTCATATTTAAAATATAAAAATTAGAAGGAAAAATAATTTTTCTGAAAGATTTTTTTTGAATTATTGTTAAAGCGTTTTTCATTCACTTTAATTTTTTCAATTCTTTTCGACTTCTTTCTTCTTTTCATTATACAAAGTTCCTTCGAAAATTTAGTATATCTAGTTACTTGTTTAATAACATTAAAAAAAAGGAATGTTTACCTCACATTTTAGAATGTCTCATATAAATTATCATCACTCTCCTAGCTTCAATTATCCTTCGATGCCTCCGGAAAAGGTAGAAGCATTGCTAAAGGAAGATTATGTGACTTATCCTTAGATTCTGGTTAAACCAAATCACATGTTAGAAATTGACCTTTTTTGTTTAATTCTGATCTCTTTTGGTTCAGATTGCACCCCACATTTTGGCTCTACCTCTTTGCCACTTCTTAATATTACAACACTTTCATTTTCTTTAGGATTCATCACTTTTTGAGTGGGTAGTTTGTTGTTGTTTTGAGCTTCTAAAAAGCTACTAGCACTAGTCATTTGTCTCATTTAGACTTCTAATTTTTTTATACTTGACTGAGTCTCTTGCTGAATTTTCAAATTATTAGTAGCTAAGTTTTTTTAACTATTTCTTTAAGAGACATACATGAATTTGAAGCTTAAACTGGATGTGATTGTTGTCTTAGCTTGTTAGACTGAAAATAAGGTCTATATGTCTAATTATATGCAATTGGTTTGATTGTCTATCTCCTTATCTCAAGTTTAGATGGTTTCTCATATATCTTTGCTTGTTCCATTTTTCCTACTGCCAATTGACGAACAAATGCGGTAAGATCTTCCGTACGCTTTTTAAGCAAAGAAACATTTACCTTATTAACTTGTCGAGTTAAATAGTCTATCCTAGCATTGAATTGTTAGGAGTTACATGTCATATTAGTAATCAAAGTGCAAGCCTTACCTGGTAGTTTGCCAACAAGTGCTCCTCCACTAGCAGCGTCGATGATACTCTTTTCAATGATTAAAAGTTCTTCGTAAAAATACTAAATTATGAGTTGTTTCCTAATTTGGCGATGTGGACAATTTTTGCATAACCTTTTAAAACGTTCCCAATACTCATATAGTGATTCATTGTTGTGTTGTCAAATGCTAGAAATCTCCTTTAGAATGTTCGCGACCCTTGAAGCTGGAAAGAATTTTTCTAAAAATTACTTCTTCATTTCGTTCCACGTGGCAATGCTAATATGTGGTGAATAATTAACAAAAAGGAGGATTTGTGATATTTTGCAATAAAGAAAATAAAAGAAGTAATGAAATGAAAATTTTCAATAAACGAAACTTGGTTTATGATTGCTTTCACCCTTTGGAATCACGATTGATCATTGACGCAAAATAATTATTTTATCAATCATTTGTTCGATGTGATAATACATAAATATCTTTCCTTAAGATTAATTAATAAAAAATATGTAATTCAATTAACCTTATTATTTAACAACTTTATATACGATCTTAATTTTAATTAAACAATATCTTTAAGAAACAAAAGACCAAAGAAGCAATTTTTGATGTAGCAAATTAATCTAGTCGAATGTTTTTTCCTTAGAGAAATAATTTTTGTCACAACAAATTAAAACTTCTAGTTGCTATAAGTGATTAAAAGAGTTGAACTTTTATATACTCAAACTCTAACCTAGCAAATGATAATTTCAACCATTAAACTAATCGTGCACATTAGGAATTAATCGAAATATAATCATATTATAAAATTATAGAAGAGCAATTTAATACATGAGCAAATAAAATACTTCGCTATAAGACCTCTCAATCTTCAAAGTTCCAAAAACGATTTTTACTTCCTTGAACCAATAATAAAAGACTTAGCCATCAATGACAATTCCTACTAATTCAACGTACGAGTGCAAATGGCCCTCAAATCCTCTGGTCCCTTTCCTCTGTATCTACTCTATGCCCATTGCATCTACTCTATGCCCATTGCATCTGAATGGATGGCTCAGATACAATGGGCACAGAGTAGGTACAAAGGAAGGGGCCAGAGGATTACGTCGCGTGCAAATGATTCCAATTATAACATAAATGGATGGCTCAGATGCAATGGACACAGAGTAGGTACAGAGGAAAGGGACCAAAGGATCACGTCCCGTGCAAAAGGAAAATTCTGCAGACATTCCGCGAAATTCACTAGTGATAAAATCAGGTGAACACACTATGAGCAAAGCCAACAAAAAGATTGACATTACGTACAAAGTATAAAGAAGACCACTTAAAAGATTTCACGTTACATGTAAGTAGAAACAAGACCAACTGAAAAAATATTCATATGAACAAATGGAATTGAAATATGAAACTCTCAAGGTAGCGGTTCTTTCACTGGCTCATCCTTGTGATCTCTTGCCAGAGAGGCTGATAGAGCTGACTTTCATTGGAGTAGCGACCACCAGTGGAGCTTCTGGAGAGTCACTGACGGCATAGTTGTCATGCATGAAACGACTTTCTATAATGGACTCATCCTTCAACACAATCTTGTAGCAATAACAGCTCTTAAGACCCTGCTGATTCCGATAGCACTCATGGGCAGTGTTCTTCACCTGCTGGAAGTCCCATATCACACTGAACTTTCCAACTGTTGCTACAAGATGGCGTTCTTGTTTCCCATTCTCAGTAACCTGAAGAAAGAAGTTAAACAGATCACCTAACCCAGTTCTTTCATTCATAGCAATCTGCATCTCAGCATTTTGATTAAGCAAGCTAAATGATAATCATACACAGTTAGGCAATCATGTTATACAAATTCTTTTGTTGGGTTCAGGCCATCAGGCTGCAATACTTTGATGTGATAAAAAACTCGAGGGATGATCAACTTGAGATGTATGCTATACGAGGGATTTGAAGGCAAGAACAAGAGAAATTACCCATGAGAAATGGCCTCCATGAAACTTGTTATTTGCACCAGCCCAGTGCGAGTCCACTGGAGTTAGCTTCAACAATCTTGGGGCCGGTATTTTATTTCCCATACGTCCACCAAAACCGGTCTTGGTCTTACCATCTTTATCAGTAAACAGAGTGCAAATAAGGATCAAATACGTATCTGTTGTCCCCAAGACCCACTTGCCATCATATGTAACATCCACATGAGTTATAGGCGAACCGAGCCCTGGAAAAGCTGTCTTGGCCTGCCTCATTGATGTCCTCGAGTACAACCTAATCTTACCATCAAGTGACCCAACAACAATTGAACCATCGCCTGTCGTTGCAAAGCACTGAAAGTTAGTCCCTTTAGAGAACTGATGCCCCTGATTCCATTGCAGAACAGGGGAATCAACTCCCTTAGCAATATTCTGAACAATCCCTCTCTTGTCCCTCATGTCCCATTGACACAACCTATTATCATCCAAACCCAAAAACGTACTCTCCGACGGATCCAATTGTGACCCTTTAGTATCATTCGTTATATCTCTCATTGTAATCTCAGTTCCATCTTTCTCAAACTTCCATTCACTCACAATCTTTCCTGTTTCAATGTCAAGCTGATTAATCCCTGTTGTATGTGGCTTCCCTTCCTGCAATGGACACATTAGCATCATATTCGTCTCACCCCTCATTAACATGGCCTTCTTCGGTGTAAATTGCGTACCACTAGACCCACCAGGACTCCCAAACTTAACAGAAGCACCCTTCCAATGAATACCCTTATCATAATTCCTATAAACTTGAACACCCAAATCATTAACCAAGAAACTATTATCCAAAGCACCAAGACTCAAACTTTGAACGCCACCTTTCGCTGCTTCCTCAAACTCCTCCATCAAATCCTCGTTAATACGCACAGGCGTACTCTGACTACCGTCCTCTGCATCTTCCCACATGGTATCATCAGCTACTTCGGGTTTGATCCAACCAATGAAGTCTTTTCCATAAATTTTAACCTTATTTTCGTCTTTAGCTTCAAGCCCATAAACGTTCTCAAACAAACAATCCTGAAATTGGGTCACGAACTTCCTATACTCCTCATCCGTGTAAAATTTCAACGCCCAAACACCGTCGGCCACGAAATCAACCCTTCGTTGATCGCCAAACATCTTCAATTGCATATCCGTGGAAACCCTCACCCTCACTTTTGAACCTACCTTCAAAACCCACACAGAAGTTCCTCCACCGTGCGATTCTTGACTATCATCGTCATCATCTTTGATCTTGGAGGTCTTGCCGAAATCATAAGAGGCAAGCTTATCAGCAATGACCCATTTGGCGTTTGGGGTATTACCGCCGATGTGGAGGTACAGCTTGACGGGCCGGGACGGGAGAGCATTATTAGCAACTGGGTATTTGAGCTTAAGGGATTTAAGCTTGGTATCAATCTCATCGAGAGTCCTCTGTGATGCGGAGGAGCTTTGAGGAGTCTCCTGGCGCTCAACGGCGTCGTAGTGAACATCCTCATCCTCATCCTCATCTTCTTCTGATCCTGAATCGTACTCTTCGTCAGAGTCTGTTAGTTGATGACCTTCCCGACTTTGAGAGGTTCCCATTTTAGAGATCCGAGAAATGATCGAGTGACGATTAGGGAATTTTTCAGAAACAGTGTTTGTTGCGTCTCTGATTTCTAGGAATAGGCTGTTATGTGCCCTTTATATTAGACGTATTGGGCCAACCAGCAGACCCAATTTGTCATGCTACTTCCTAACAGAAAGAAACTAATTTTATTCAACATGAAAAGTTCATGAACAAACAATGATTGGGTTCATTGCCAAACCATAGAACGACTAATTAGCAACTCTTTGCATTAGGTTCCATATTGTATGGGTCAATCACTACAGTTTGGTGCAAAAGAAAAGGAGTAATTAGAAATGAACTCAACAAGAATTGGAGCAAGCATTCTAATGAGAATGGTTCAAATAATAATCTGTAGCAGTTTCTGTGAATTCAATGACTTGAAAATATTGTACATACACACGAATGATAACATTCGATCTTCTCACAAGGCATCACGTACAGCTATCCGGCATGTGATGGCATCAGCAAGAGAGGATAGTCCTACTTCCAGCCCAGAAATTTTGTAATGCTGAACAAATAATTGAAGGAATATCAGAAGCTTGGAGATGCATCCAAGAAAGAGATAATGTTATGCTACACACCTTTTGTATTTGAGCTTCATTTGCTCTTGCACCCAACTCTTCTAAATCAATCTCTTTTCCATTTATAAGTTTCTCTACAGCTTTCATCTAAGAGAGAAAAGAAACATAAGGCCAACTGGAGAGTTTACATAGTTTGAATAACTTAAGCAATACAGAGCGTAATTCAGCAAAATTTTTGACAAAGCCTCACCTCATCAAGAGATGCATTAAAACGAGCTGCCAGTATGTAAGTAGAGCTGTCAGAAATTCCAAATCTTTTGAAAGATTCTGTGATCTATAAAAAAAATCAATAATACGAAGTTAAATCTAAATCTACACGGTAGCAAAAGAAAAAGTAAGAAATTGACAAGTTATCATGATTCTGGAAAGTGATTACATGCTTAGATCCTGAGTAGTTATACACAAGCTCAGAATGAAGTGTGCGAGTTGTCAATGCATCCCGAGACTTGGCTACAAGAGTCTTATGTGCAGCAACTAGAATAGGAAAAACATCTGCTATCTGCCATAGATATTAGCAGAGACAAATATATTATCTTTCTGATCAAAAACATAAGATGAAAGATAAATATAGCTAAAAGAGTAGGCTGTAGCAAAAGCTGTTAATACGGAACATACAACTAAAGTTAACCATCAGAGATTATCTAATGACAAACGTACAAGTGAGGCATTGAGGAGGGCAACTTCTGGTTCCAGAGTTCCAGCTTGAATGGAATCTAAAAGCACCCTGCAAGGTAATTACATATGATTAGCTTAAGTGCATACTCTGGATTATTTATTTCCTACTAAGTCTTCGATGTAGACACTCTCCTGGTCAATATCCTGCAAGCAAAGCACATTTATCCTTAAAAAACTTGGAAGCTATCCCTAGAACTGCAGCAAAAACAGAAAGTACATAAAACAAAATATGGTTTTCCTCTCACACCCTATTCCAGGTATGAGCTTATACAACATAGAGTGCAAGATCTTCTGGAAAAATAGATACACTAAAGTGGTAATATCTATATACAACTCAGTTAATATAAAGAAAGACGATAAGTTTGGCCAAGTAGAACAATGTACAGGATGTTAGGGTCTACCCTGTTTTTATTAGTGAAAGTTGGAAGCTTTTACACTCCAACACTAACAAAATTTACAACTTTATCGTCTAAATCAAACCTAAAGATTGAATGCGGGCATTAACAACTCCTAAAGAGGACCAATCAATCCAGTAAAAGAATAAGAGCATTAATGAAGAAGTTCACCACCACATTCTACCAATCAGTGTAAGCAACTGATAGAGTAACACCATTCCACACAAATCTATTGTGCAAAAAACAACCTAGGCTACGCGTTTTTCAAAGTATAAGTGAAGTATCTTACTGAACAATCTAAGAAGCATCAACGCTGTAACTTGAAGTCGTAAGAAATGATAACATAGGTCAATGATTCTTGTCTTGAATAGAAAATAATTCTAGGTTCACCAAATAACTACGAACATCTCGAAAAGGAAGAACATTAGTGATAGAGTTAGAGAGAGAGAGAAAGGTAGAGGGAGGGTGACCCACTTGGAGTTAGTGACATCAGTGAAGAGGGAGAGAGAAAGGGTGTTTCCACCGTAGATGTCGAACACCTTCATGCTTGCTTTTGCCGCTCAAAAGTTGAGGTGCTTAGCAAATACCACAAAGTACGCGGTTTGTTCTTGTTTAGGGTTGAAGGTCCACAGAAAATGGAAAACAAAAACTTAAAGTTAGTAAACATCGCGCCAGGTAGGGGTCGAACCTACGACTTTCTGCTTAGGAAACAGACGCTCTATCCACTGAGCTACAGGCGCTTTTGTTCGTTGTCCACATGAACTTAACAAAAAATAATTTTTCTGTGGTTTAAAACCCGACCCATATTGTTAAATATTGAATAAAATTAAAATTTTAAACTATGATGGAAATAATTTGTCCTTAGTTATGAATAATTTGAAGTTTAATTCAAGAAATAAATTATTAAATAAAAATTAATCTTCATCTTTACTTTTCAGTTAATCAACTGGACAAAAACAAAAGTTGCGTACTCTTTTTGTGTGTTGCCTGGGACTAGGAATTATTCTTTACTCAATTGTATGTAAGATCATTCATACTTGTTACAAACTGATGCTACTTTCTGTATTTTTCAAAGGCATTTGTACGACAAGAAGCAGGAAGGATCAATTCCTCAATCTTTCGGACAACTTCAAGTCCATTAACGAGATCAAAGATCGTTTTGATTGCAGAAGAAATTCCCTGAAACTTGGTTCCAGTTCCTAGTTTCTGACTTGCATTGATTATCAGATTCCTTCAAAACATTAACCTGAATGGCAAAAAAATATATGGTGAAGATGGAATCTGATACCGGTGAACTGGAAAAGAAGTTTTCTTTTCATCTGTCGTGCCACTTACGTTATTTCAAATCTCTTCAGGTCAGCTTCCCACGTATAGATTATGGTAACATACCCCGAAAAATATTACGTATCAGCTTCTGTTGGCTTTGCAACTATTGGCAGATCCTGTATGAAATCCCCACGTCAAAGATAAGTTTCCAATTTGCTGGGGCCATCTCTTATCAGAGCAGAGTCCAGATAATGAAGCTCACAAATCTGAGTAACAACTAGTCTAGAGAGAAACCAACACAAACTGAATCTTCATTGCTGATTATGTGAACATTTTACCAATACAGAAACTCATTTTACTTTGTGTTGCTCTTTTATTTAACTTTCTCCTCATGGATTTCGTCTTTTTTTCCACTGATTTTCAATCTATTAATCATTCTTCTACACTTTTAATCTGATACGAACATTTGGCATACTGAAGTGAATATTAACAAGCGAAAGAAATGTCCGATTGAGAAGTTTCCATTCAGAAATTATTCCTATCAGAAACCCTTACAGCAATGTTTGGGAAAGTTTGAAGTCTATGCAGCACCTGAAGTTCTCTTTTGCTCTTCCTTTTTCTCATGCAGCTTCCACATTCTTGTAGGCTTGGCTCGCCTCTTATGATATGTTGTTCTCCTGTCAATGGTATATAGGATTGCCTCTTCCGATATTCTTGTGATGGATATATGAAGAAGATAAAAGCCAGGAAGGACATTGACATGATGAGGATTTGTAACCCTGACTCAGGAAAATGTTTTACCTAATTGTATGATACTTGCTGAGGACTTTGATCAGCTGTAGCTTTCACGCAATCACTGAAGATTAGAATGTAACTGTCAACAAGCCTCGTGGTTTATAGATAGAGCATCTTCAAAAGGAGAATTTGGATGAGAGAAGCAAGAGAATTAATTAGACATTTGGGAAGAATGTATTCTTTCACGTTGTTCTCTTATGTTTGGCAACCACAAGCATCCACCTTACCTTGAGAATCTTTTGTTGCGCACGACAATTTTCCGTCAACTAAGGAATAAAGTGCAAACTTTTGCTTTCTTTACAGTTATTCCAACTTCGGATTCGCCATTATCATCCTTGTAAGGAAAGGAGATATAAAACTGATAGACAAGGTGACAGGCCTTACATTCTGTTACTGAAGTCGAAGAAACGTCTCAAAAGTTTTCCCCCGAGGAGAGAATGTCAAGCGTTAGCTTTTTAGAGTTCCAATACAAACTTTCAAGAAACAAGTACTTGAGAAAACCATCCCGACTGTTATCATCGAGGGACAGACAAAGCTCTCGTTTTTCGCCCACTTTCCAGCCAGATTTGAAAGAGATGAAGCAAGTTTTTGATAAGTTTGATTGCAACAAGGATGGCAAGATATCTCCGGAGGAGTACAAGGCTACACTTCGGGCTCTGGGACAGCTTAACAAGACGACAGATGTCCTGAAGATTTTCCAGGTAGTTGATTTGGATGGAGATGGTTATATTGATTTCGAGGAGTTTGTTGAAGCACAGAAGAAGGGAGGGGGTGTTAGGACAACGGACATACAGAGTGCTTTCCAAACATTTGATGCAAATGGAGACGGGAAGATAACTGCAGAAGAAGTTATGGAGGTCCTAAGGCGGCTTGGTGAGAGCTGTAGCCTGGCGGATTGCAGGAGAATGGTAAAGGCAGTGGATGTTGACGGTGATGGTATGGTAAACATGGATGAGTTTATGACCATGATGACTAGGTCTCTGACGCGTAACGAGGGGTAATGTTTGGGTGAAACCAAGTTTCTTGTTTGATGTCCTGAACAATGTTTACAACATCTATAATATGATGCAACACATGTAAACACTTATTGTATGTAATGCCACCAATAAAGTTCCCTCTCGTCCACTATTATGGTGTCAGACGCATCTAGTCTAACATTTATGACCAGGTCAAGGCGTAACTAAAAACCATAAAATTCTAACAAAAATTTCTTATCAGCCCAGGTCAACAAGAGACCCTTGAAATAGGAAGTCCATTTTCAGCAGGACTTTTTTGCGCATTGCTTCCAAGAACCACACTATCTTAAATTCAAATATCACCTTTTCTCAAACTAGTGCGATAAGACTAGAGAAATTGTAAATCAGAAGAAAAACTTAAAGGAAAGGAAAAGACACACAGGACATATTGACAGAGATCTAATTAAGTTAAAAAAATATATCATCAAGGATTGGATAAAAGCAGTAAACAGATCAAGAATCAGCGATCTCTGTCTCATAACACTTTACACATCATATCTCTAAGCAAGATGCTAACCTCCATTAATACATGTAGAAGTCCACACCAATGCAGACTTCACCAGTAATCACCACAAGAGCACTTGCCATCCTTGAAATGATGAAACCTTTTGTTATCTCTAACAATCAACTCCCTTCCAACAATCCTGGACATGATTTTAATGGCATTGTGACAGTCACCGCACACTCGAAGGTTCTTGATGATCCGCAGGGGTGTCCTAGCTGGAGTACTAATAAGACCATATGCAATTGCCAACCGTTCACTATGGTATAGCAAGGCTTGCTCTTTGGCTTCTTGATCAATGTCATGAAGAACATATCTTGTATCTGGTACATAGGTCTGGGTATTTTTCAATGCCTTCAGTTTCTCATCATCCTTGTAAAGTGTGGGGTTCCGAAATTCAGCTATCCTATTCTTTCCCTCAAGCATGCTGATCAGCGAATGTTTCTTACGTGGTGGTGTAGTGATCTTTTTAACAACAGATTTAGAAGGATCAAGAGCCACCATCAATTCCTCAGCTCGGTCTTCAAGGTCAACATCTCCTTGGATCCGAGCACAATTTCTCAAGGCATCCCAAATTTCCACCGTAGGCTCAAACGGCAATCTCTGAATATATTCCTCAGCTTCATGAAGAAATCCACATTTTCCAAGAACCTCCACAATGCTGACATAATGCTCTATCCCCGGATTAATTCCAAACTCATCCTTCATGGACTCAAAATGTATAAACCCCTCTTCCACAGCATCTGCACTTGCACAAGCTGACAAAACCATCAAAAATGTTTCCCCGGTTGGTTTCAACCCCAGTTTACACATCTGTTCAAATAACTGCAATCCCTCATCTCCCAAATTGTTATCTGCATACCCCTTTATCATTAAATGCCAAGAATCCATGCTCCTATCCGGCATGTAATCAAAAACTCTCCTTGCATCAGTCATACTCTCACATTTCCCATACATTTGAATCACCTTATTATTCAACATAAGATCACCCCTAAATGTAGACTGCAAAAAGTAATCATGTACCTTTTTAGCATCCTCAAGTTTCCCACACAACTCGAACAAAGCATTGAAGCAACCAGCATCTGCTTTTACCCCTTTGTCCAAATATTCAATAGCTTCCTTAACCTTTCCCTCCTGGCAAGCACGTACCAAATCCACAATAGTCGGTCCAGGAGTGGCAACACTGACACCCTGTGCTTGTGTCTCAGGAGCAGCACCACCTTGATTAGGGTCTTGCACTGGTTGTTGCCACTGATTAGGGTTTCTCGATTGTGGGTACCCCTGATTTTGGTTGCTGTTCCATGCATTGGGGTTTCTCGGTCGCCCATAATCCTGGAAATTAGGGTTTGCTTGACTAGGGTTTTGGTATTGGGGATAGTTCTGATTCCACTGATTAGGATTTTGTGGATGCTGGTGTCCATATCCGGGACCAGAATAACCCTGTCTCTGATTAGGGTATCCTCTATCTGCATAACTTTGGTTCTGGTTCTGGTTTTGATAGTTGTTTTGGGGATTACTATGAGGAGGGTATTGTTGATTGGTAGTATGTAAGTTCCACTGATTAGGACGGTTTCCATTTGGCAACCATTGGTTAGAACTTTTCAAATCGTTACTCGGGTTTTGACAAACCCTTGGATCAGAGGGTTGATGGTCACTGGGAACAGCAGACGTGCTTAGGGTTTTGCAGAAAATGAAGCGAGAAAAATGTTCAAAAGACCGTACCTTGACTAGAAGCGAGAGCTGTAGTGGGCTCCGCGAGCGACGTATCGCCATTAGAGACGCCATTTCTTAGCTCAAACGAAGAAGTAACTAAACCCCCTGGAATAAAACCCTCACCTTAAGTCGGGTTGCCTGGTCGGGTCGGAAACATGTTGGGTTGGCCCAGCCCAAGTGACGATCAATTCAGAATGCATATGGATGTGGCTTTCCCATTATCCATTGCAAGTCATATTTGGCAACATCCGATATAACCTAGAACCTTGGATTATATTAAATACATAATACAAATGTGTCATGTAAGATAAGCAAAAGATTAAGTTAATGGGCCGGCTTGTAAGCATATATTTGGGCGTGCGGTGCAATGTTAGGGATCAAATATTATGTTCCGACTAATCAATTCATACCTTGTTTTATTAAATCTCATTCATATATTTATATGTAATTTACATAAATATGTAAAAGGAAGTAAGTAGCATAGGGTAAGATACCCTAACGAGAAGGGGATGCTCCAAAACCAATGTTAGGGTCACTTAAGTCAAAAGTAAAGTTCCCTAAGGCCTAAAAAATGCCAAAAGATAATATTATAAGAAATAGATAAATGATATGGGATTTCCAATGTGATTTAATTGATCCTTTAAATTTTAATTATATTTTTTAATTTCTAATTCTAAATTTTTATTAAAATATTCTATTTAATTTTTATTAAAAATAATAACAAAAATGTGAAAATAAATACTACACATAAAGTAATAAAATATTGTTAATACAAAGAGTTAACTCGATTTTTAAATAAGACCTAAATTAATGACTTATTATAATTATTTTAAATTATTGTTTTGAATTGAATTTAATTATTTTAGTTCAAATTTGATAATTATGTTAAATAGTCATGCCAATAACATTTAATTATTTTATGTTTATTGTTTATGTCGTACATATTTCATTGTTATTTTTAAAAGTTTAAGAGAGTTTTTTTCAAAATTTAAAACTCACAAACAGAATTTTTAAATTTTTTTATATATAATCAAAATTGGGCATCATGATCTAAGAAATTGGAATAAATGGTCAAAACATAATGATGATTTTTAATTAGACGATAATAATGATTAAAAAGCTTAAACGATATTATTAATTTAATCGTAAAAATTTTAAATCGTTTAATTTTTTTGTTTGGTTTTCAACTTTCTAATTTAATTTATTCTATTAACTTTATTATTAAAGACTGATCAATTTATTATCTAATTTATCTTTTTATAAATTAATAAATTCTCATAAACTAAAATAAATAAATAAATTTTTATTTAACAGTTTAATTTTCAATTAAACTTTAAATTCTTCGATATTAAAAATAATTTCTTTTAATAATATTTTAAAAATTTTAATTTTATTCAATTTTTAGCTAATTTTATAACAATTTAATACCAGTTAAATTTTTAAACCTTAAAATTTATGTCTTACCCGTTTAACTTTTGCGAGATTTTAAATACATAGGATAATAATACTAAATAAAGGATAATCATTTCCTACAAAATTTCCACGTCACCGCAAGGTCCAGATCGCGCATAAAAATCCTCGTTAAAATTGTACGAAATGCCCACGTGTGCTTGACGTCAATAAGGAAACGACAAAGGTAGTGTCGTATTGAAATGTGATAGTGTTCGTTATATAATATATGTACAGTTTTACACACCATCTTCAACGAAGCACAGACTTGAAGTTTATTGAGGACTATTGAGACATGAAGATCGAACCTGGACTATCGGCCCTTGTCACCGGCGGCGCCTCCGGAATTGGTACTTCCCAAACTGGTTCTTGCTTTTCTTTCATTTGGTTTCACGTTTTGGCACTCCTTAAATTTTAAATCCGTACTTCAGAAAGATCAAGCTTGGAAGTGTTTCATATAACGTGAATACAGGTGTGATTTGTATTTTTTTGGTTTTGATGTTGTGCAGGGAAAGCTCTTTCTGTGGCTCTTGCAGAGAAGGGAGTGTTTGTTACAGTAGTGGATTTATCTGAAGAAAAAGGAAAAGAAGTTGCATCACTTGTTGAGAGCAAGAATGCAAAGTTCCGTCCTAAGTTGGGTTCTCCAACTGCTCTGTTTATAAGATGTGATGTGTCAAATTCAAGTAAGTGTGTATGTGTATATAAACATCCCTTTTTTGTTGGTTAATCTTCTTTCGTTTACTCTGAGTATCTCTTCCAGAAAGCACCTTTTATGACCGTACAAAAAAATATTCTTTTGCTGAGTGAATGAGATGAGAAATGGACAACATATACATATTGAGGAATTGTGGACTTGTTCACATAAAATGGACTCTTTTGTAATAGTAAACGTAGAACTTCTTCCATCAAAGAAGAGTCTATTACTTTTGTTCAAGCTGTTTTTTGCAATTCATATGCCAACAGATGATTTGACTCACCCTGCTCTTGCTTGGCTTTGGCTTTGCCATGTGTGCCATTAGTTCGAATTGTGGCATTGAGGGATGGGAAAGTAGATACCATGCCTCACTCTTTCTAATGTTTCTTCAAATGAGCAGGAGATTTAGCTTCTGCTTTTGAGAAGCATGTGGCAACTTTCGGGGGTCTTGATATTTGTATCAACAATGCTGGAATTGGTAGTTTTACAAGATTTTATGAAGATCAAGCTGATGCGTGGAAGAATACTGTCAATGTGAACCTGGTTGCAGTGATTGATTCTACACGTCTTGCGGTATGCTTTAAAATTTCTTGGTTTGCTCAATGAGAACATGTTTGTAGTCAATACTATGTTGTTGCAAACTCCTTCAATATTTTGGTTTTGAACTTGTGTCGTAATTGACTTGCATTCAAATTCAATACTTTTCATTTCCTTCTACATATTATGTTTCAATACTAATTGAAACAAGGAATAATGTTAGTGATGTTAGGAATTTGTTCGTTGTACCAATGCTTTTTTTGTTAATTGCTACCAGACTGAATAATTGCAAAAATATTTTAACAGATAAAAACTATGCTAGATGCAAAAAATCCAGGAGTCATCATAAACATGGGGTCTGCCTCTGGTCTTTACCCCATGATCTTTGACCCTATCTACAGTAGCACTAAAGGCATGTTGTGCTTTTCTCTATCAGTTTCTTACCTTATCCTTAAATGATCATTTCTGTAGAAGGCACTTCTAAGAGTTTGAACCAAATCTCTTTGAATTTTATTTCTCACATGCTTTCTTTTCTTAGGTGGTGTTGTAATGTTCACGAGATCGCTAACTCTACTCAAACGTCAAGGTATTAGAGTAAATGTTCTTTGCCCTGAGGTGAGACAGTATGAAAAACATATTTCCACTATTCTAAATTGCTTTTTTGATGGATACCTAAACATGCACACACACAGATAATCTTGCCATCAAAGCCCATCTTATGGTTCTATCTAATTGTAACTGGTTTGGAGTGTAAACATTTCGTCTAGCTTCAAATGGTTCACCTTGTTCCATTGTATTTGCTAATGTCTGGATGTGTGAAATTTATTTGCATATACTATTGGGTGCAGTTTGTAGAAACTGACATGGGAGCAAAAGTGGCTTCTAAACTTGTTGATTTGCTTGGAGGTTTTGTTCCCATGGAAGAAGTGGTTAAAGGTACATTTTTTATCAACTTACTCCCACAATGATTGAATAGAGGGTCTAAAAGACAATTAAAATGTTGAACTTTTTCTGAATATCTATGCATTAGTCCTCAAATTTCTTCAGAAGTTTGCTGGGTCATAACAACATTCTGAGTAGTCCAGAATTATGCCATTCACAGTATTAAATTTCTGTTATAAAGATGCAGGGTAAAAATGTCTCAGTATTTTCAATAATTGCTAGTGCTATTAATACTGGACTGTTTCAACATTGGTATCTTGTCAGGTGCTTTTGAGCTTATTAGTGATGAGCGTAAAGCTGGTGCTTGCTTATGGATAACAAATCGCAGAGGTTCAGAGTATTGGCCCACTCCAGCAGAAGAAGCTAAATACTTGATTGCTTCGTCAAAATTTAGAAAAAAATTGTCAGTTAATGCCCCAATTAACATCCAACTCCCTCAAAGTTACGAGAAGATGTGAGTGAAGTATTTTGAATTTTTAACTTCTTTCAAAAAGTAATTGTTTTTTTCTGGGCTTGTAAATAAGCTCAATCAACTTCAGTTGGATTTAGAATCTGATTTTTCAAGATGGTAACAGCATCCATCCATAAAAGAATTACTTTGTTTATTGTGGTATTCTGTTTTAAATATTTTGTTATATTTAACTTAGTAGGTATTTGAATCTTCCAATATTTCATGTTTATCATACATTGCCAACATTCCAGGCTTTACTTGATGACGCATCATGCTTGCTGGCTAATACATATTGTTTTGTTCTCTTCAGAATTGTTCATACTTTAAGCCACAACTTCCGACATGCTACACGCATAATACGTGCACCATTGCCATTGCCCCTTGGACCACATCAAGTTCTTTTGAAAGTCATTTACGCTGGTGTAAATGCTAGTGATGTAAGTTTACAATAGAAATTGAAGTTAGCTTCTTGTTTAATTTGTTTTCTTTATGCAAGTCTCAGCGATATACTTCCTGATCCTGGCCAAACTTGGTGGTATATTCAAACATTTTTCTATTTCTTTTTATTCAATAGGGTTTCCTTATTGGCTTTGCATAATCTCCAAGCATTAAACCTTTTCCTTTTTAAGTATGACATTATATCTTGCAGACACACATCCCCATTATGTCTGTCCTTGTACTTGTATTTCTGGGTCCATCTAAGGGAATTAGAGGATGTGTATCTATTGACCGGGCTTTTATCAATTGCAAACAGGTGAATTTCAGCTCAGGACGTTATTTCTCTGGCAACAGCACTGACCTTGCGTCTCGTCTTCCATTTGATGCTGGTTTTGAGGTGCTTAAAATACATTGGTGAAACTTGATTATGTCCCATACTCTATTTTCAATCACGAATTATAGAAACAATCCTTGCAATACTTCATCCGCTTTTATCCATAAATCTTTTGACAGGCTGTAGGAATAATAGCAGCAGTTGGCGAATCTGTACATCACTTGAGAATTGGCACTCCTGCTGCAATTATGACTTATGGCAGTTATGCTGAATTCACAGTGGTATACTATCCTACAAAGTGTTTTTTACTCTGCACAGCAATAATTACCTTATTGTCTGTAGCATGAAAACTCTTTACTTCCTTTCATAAACGCTCGACTTGTACCGATCATCAGACCTCACATTTTGTAAACAACTTAGGTTTCTTCAAAGCATATTCTCCCTGTGCCAAGACCAGATCCTGAAGTTGTTGCCATGCTGACTTCAGGTTTAACAGCGTCAATTGCTCTAGAAAAGGTGTGGCTATGTTTCATTTAACTTGTCTTTAACTGGATGCCATTGGTGAACTTGTACTAATCTTGCCTTTCTTTTAAATTTTGTCTCAACTTTTTACTCAGAGACTGAATGTTTTGTGACTATGTTTATCTGTCATGTAACTTCCAGGAAAGACAAATAGAATCTGGAAAAGTAGTTCTTGTCACTGCCGCTGCTGGAGGAACCGGTCAATTTGCTGTCCAGGTTTATTTTCAGGATGGGCATATAGCGTTGTTTTGTTTGTTTTTTCAAAATGCATTAGTTTCTTTCCTATTGTTATTCTGGTCTTGGCTTGCTGTTTTTCCTGTAGTTTTGTTCAGGAACTTTATACTCATTATCCCAACTGGCATCCTTGAAAAATATACTACTAGTTTCCAAATCATCAACATGTTACCTTCTAGTTGAGAAACACTAAAGGAAGGATATAATTGGAATTGGAGGAAAGCTTTTGTTTTCAATAACGGTGGTTTGGATATCTGTCTGTTGATATTAATCTTTTTGGTGGAATGAGGCATATAACTGCCTGATGAAGCAACATAAGCAACTTATCTGTAAAACTTAAAACTCTCAAATTGCTTACCAAACTGACCACTCTAAAAAATTCATAAATGAAATTGAATCGGACTGGGATTGGAGCAGCTTTTTCTTACCTTTTGGAGTCTTCTTGTGTGTGGCCATTGAAGTTGATTGGTCTTTGCATATGCTGTAATGTTTAATTATGTTGGCATGTAATGTCATTGTTGTTTTTATCTCCTACATCACCCAAAACTACCATACTGATGTTCATGACTTGTCATGGAGGTTATGTCAAAACATTCAGACAGTGATTAATAATTCTCTCTCTCTAACATTTTCACATTGCTTTTTTTAAATTCTTAAGTCTCATGTCTCCGATGTTTGCTATTGATCTATCCTGATATTGACCTGCATGAGTTTGGCTCTCCTCTGTTCTCAGCATACAAAAATTATCAATCATCATTTGAACATTCATTTTTACATTGAAACTCGTACATTTGGATGGTTTAACTTGCAGCTTGCCAAGTTGGCAGGAAGTAAGGTAGTTGCAACCTGTGGTGGAAAGGAAAAGGCTATGCTTTTGAAAGAATTGGGAGTCGATCGAGTCATAGATTACAGAGTTGAAGATATTAAAACTGTATGTCCCTATGCCCCCAACTTATAATTTTCTATTTGCTTCTTAGCTTTTATAAAGTTAGAAGTATAGAGTGGAAAGAGTTCTGGACTCGGGTTCAGTCACAAAAATACTAACTAGAAATGAACTAATGACTTCAATTATGATAATGGTTTTATTTGTCAAGCAATAATTTACTATTGTTTTAGATTTTGCTTTTTCATCTAATGCTTGAGCTGAAGTTCATGCCATACAATGTTTAACATAGGCATTTCTCTGGGTAAATTTATGGCTTCTAGCTTAGTAATGAACCTTTTTTATTCATCTCTTTCACATCAACAAACTTTGATAATGGTGAATCGATTTTTAGGTCTGATTATGCAAATAGACAAGGCCTTTTTTCATTGCTTTCAATATGATAATAGGTGATCATAAGATCGGTGGTGTGTATATTCTCATGTAATAATTCCTGCCTCTTATTTGATTTTAGTTCTCGTATGTACCAGGTTTTAAAGAAGGAGTTTCCAAAAGGTGTAGACATCATCTATGAATCTGTTGGTGGTGACATGTTTGACCTGTGTCTAAATGCTCTTGCAGTCTATGGACGTCTTATTGTAATTGGAATGATTTCTAAGGTTGTTTTTCTAAACATCCAACTTGAATCATTTTATTAGTCTACCTTCCGAGAAGTTAAGTCCAACACGCATGGATTGTACTTTTTGGATTGCTATAAGTTAGTTTATTGTAGTTTACGGACTAATTCATTCTTTTCAGTATCAAGGAGAGAGAGGATGGGCACCATCCCACTATACTGGACTCTGTGAGAAGATTTTAGCAAAAAGTCAAACTGTGGTATGTAGCTGGTAGATTATGTTGTCATTATGCAAGCCTCTGTTATTTGAATTTTGCACTGAACCTTATTGAAATCTTTTGCCTTATCGCTCACGTAGTATTGTTCCATCTACCTAATAATCTTTACGCTGAGTTCTAGTAGGTTGGATGTTTTGGCTTCCAACTGGTATTCGTAATTGTCGTTATCGGTATTCAAGCAGTAATCTTCATTTGTTTGCAGCGTTTTTCCCCATATAGTACTGTGGCTGGAGCAGAGTGAGAATTATTAATTTTGCTAGGAGTAGGTGAATGAGAGAAAATTATCTCTTGCATCTTTTACTATTTAGAAGTTGCAGCAGCGAGAGATACTTTTGCTTTCCTTCCTTTCATTATGTTTATTGTTTATACTTCCATTGGCTACAGGCTGGCTTTTTCCTAGTTCAATATGCTCATCTATGGCAACAACATCTGGACAAACTTTTTAATCTTTTCTCCTCTGGAAAGCTGAAGGTAATCTTTTTCAACTCTCATACTTGCATGGTCTCTTATCATTTTCCCAATAGTCTGTTTAATCCAGCACTTAAAACTATTAGCAGCTAACATGTATTACTTGCAATTCCTTTCATCAGCAACTTTCCAGATAAGAGATGACCTCATGCCATTGTATGTCATAATCTAACAGGTTTCTATCGACCCAAAAAGATTTGTTGGTGTTGGTGCTGTAGCTGATGCTGTCGAGTATCTTCACTCGGGAAAAAGTGTTGGCAAGGTTTGTTGCATGCTTTTGTATTTCTTATATATGTATAGACAACTTGATTCTAATTGTTCTTCCACTGTAATCACAAAATTTTCAGGTGGTAGTTTGCATTGATCCAACTTTCAGCCAACAAAAGGCGAACTTATGAGCACATGTTGGGATACCTTGTCAACAGCTACACTTACTTTGAACAGATAATAATAAAAACCATAGAAGATTGTTTGTACCACACTGAAACGAAACTTGCAGAACAACTCTGTATGCCTTCTGAATTACACTTGCAGAACAACTCAACTATTTGTTCCTGTAATTGCATTTCTAATTTGGTTTAAGCTAGATTTTCAATTTCTATAATCCAAACGTGTTTTTGTGAATTCAGATATAGTTTTACTAAGACAGTCTAGATTCTGGTTCGTAGTGTTAAACCTCCATGTTAGACTAAAAGTTAACCAAGTGACATAGTCTAAATGATTATTCTCACTTGACATTAATAATGAATTATATTAAAATAATTTAATATAAACTTAGTAAAGGTCCATTTTTAATAGTTCTAGTAATATAATTTTGTTGAGGGTGAGCCTTGGAGCAACTTTACCGGTTGCTCTTTTGTGATTATAAAATTACAAGTTCAAGTCACGGAAACAACCTCTTTATAAAAATACAAAAAGAAGGTTGCATATATTAAGACGTTCTCCAGACTTTCCAAAGCGGGGAGTCTTGCATACTGGATACGTTAATTTTTTTAGTACTATAATTTTGTTGATAATTTTGAACAATACGAGTGTTTTTAGTTTTTAAAATTAAGTGAAATTGCAAAAGAGATTTGTATATTTTACCTCAATTTTAAATCTCTCTATTCTATCAATTTTAAATTAAGAGAGACATATATACTAAACTAAGGGACCGTAAATCAATTTATTAGAATAATAATTTGATTAAAAAAATCAAATGTCATGACAAGTCAGCACTTTTAACGATTTTTAAAAATAACATTAATACCAAGGTAAATGTTTAAACATTCTCATAAATAATAATATTTAGTGTTAAAAATATAAATTAAAATATTAATAATCTATTAAAGGTTAAGTTAATTACTTATCCTAAGTAATTAAGAAAATTACTTATCCTTAATTTTCTCATGGAAGAAGGATTATTG
>JAOTAX010000197.1:37758252-37773575 GCA_025629825.1 Erythroxylum guanchezii
TTTTCAATTCAGTGCTCAAGCTCTTAAATTTTTCAATTAAATGACCAACTTTTTAAAACCTTAACAATTCATTTTAAAAGATTATTTTTTATGATGTGATATGTCTACTAAATATCACATAAATGTCGAACTATTAGTCACATCAGTAAAAACTAAGATTTTGAACTAAATTGTTAATGTTCACTCCATTGAAAATTTTAAAAGTTGAGAGAGTGAATTGAAAAAGTCTCAAAAAATTAAACATTTTAATATTAGTTATCCTTTTAAAACAATCTGAGTCTTAAATTATTTGTAACCATGAAACACACTTCTGTGTTCTTAATTTGGTGTATTATTTTTATTTTGGCCCCATCAATAAGATGTAATTATATTATATATAGTTTGCCTCACTGAACAAAAGTTCTAGCTCCAACAAGAAAGAACAATTCTTTGTACATGACATTATCCATGTAATTTGAAGCTGGTGAATTATGACTTCATTGTGTCAAGACCAAGGTTACATATACACCATTATACTCTCAGAAAAGAAAGTTTTGTCCATGATGAGACTTGCGGGTATGTGAAACTGTTGTCTGTGTGTGTAAGGGAGCGGGCAGTAGTTACAAGCTTAGAACTCTTTGAAAATGGAGGATGGCAAATATGCTTACAAAGAGAAAAGTTAGTGCACTAACTGCTCCTTTTAGTTGCAAACTAACAATACATCTACAGAGCTATATGTAGAATCTGATTCTGAAATAGTAACATAGAGGCTTGGCTAAATCAGTAGCATAGGAACTAGTGAAGGCTGTTAGCATGAGAAGTGTTGACTGTCTTTTTGATTCTGTAATCCTTAAGATGGCTTCAAACTTAGAGGTACTAAAAGAGCCAGAACTCTTACCATGGAGCATTAACCATTTCGTGAAGCTTTAGTTCATGGCTCTCAGCATCTTCCTTTAGAATCTCGATTTCAGCATCGAGCCTTTCCTGAGTTTCCTTTAATGATAGGAGCTTCAGTTCAAGAGTTGTCATCTCCTCGTGTACGCAAGCTTGTTCTAGTCTAATTTCTCTGCATTCAGTTTCTATGGCCTCTTCTGATTCCATAGCAAGGCTCATTAACCGATTCAACCGAGCACGTAGGAACCCCACATTCATGCCCAACAGTTCAAAGCCTTTCAAAGTCTTATCCCAAACAGCATAGTCAGCATGAGATGTGGAAAGCTTTGAAGTTCTAATAGCATCTGAAACGTTCACAGTTTCAACAATTATTTCAGCAACCAACTTGTGGTTCATACTATTGAGAATATTTTCGTGCAGGAATGAGGCTTGTGAACAACATAGCTCATAGTACTTGGCCCTGTGATGATCAGAGAGCTCAGAGTCAATAGCCATACCATTAACAATAATACTGAAATTTTCAATGCCTTTTATGTCTTTAAAACTATCATCAGGTCCTGAAGATCTTATAAGTTCCAGAATTTTGCAGCCATTATCCTTGCTCTCATTCTCAGATTGATTGGCTACATGCCTCTCATTGGTTTCTGATACTACTAGGCTCATTTCATGTTTCCCTTGAAAAAGGCGTAACGGAAGAACCTCCAAAGGCTCGGCCTGCTTATGGCTTTCGATGTCCTCCTTAGCCTCGTCTTCTTTTGTTAGGAAAAGCAACAAAGAGAATTTATTGAGTGAAATTTGGCGAACCATTTACAACTTCTGAAGCAGTCAAACAAAGAACATACCAGACTCCATAAGTTTTTCTTGATCGTCCAAATTTGCAATGCCGAATTCTTCTTCTCCTTTGGCTGAACCATTCCCTTTCACTACATACACCTACAAGAATGGTGTTCAAAGTAGCTATTACAGTATATTATGGATATACCAAAAATAACAAAGACCTGCTTGATTTATGAGTTTAAGAAATATGGAGTAGAGTTCCTGTCTGCTTTGATTCTATGATAAGTCTCTATGGTGCGATGCTTCACTGTGTGTGATCTCCTTCCAGTAAGCATTTTGTTTGTTCAAGATCATGCATATATGTAGGCATCTGTGTAGTCAAGGAGTTGAAGGGTGATTGACTCTAAACACACTATTCATAAAATATGGTAATCTTAAAATTTTGCATGTGTAGTTTCGAAAGTTTAGGCAAAGTAGATGGGGAAGGACTTCTATAGGAATGATGGATCACTATTTGGTTGACTTTCAGCCGAGAATTAGGAAGTCCGAAATCCAAGTAATATCATGCTTCAACTTGCTTTCAGGTTATAGTTCCACAAAAACTTGTTGAATTGCGCCTTTCCAGTAATTGCTTCCATAAATTACAGGCATGAAGTCACCATGGGGAAGAGCTTTACTAACCTCTTCTTTCCACAATTTAATGTTGAGAATGTTTAGAAATGTGAAAGAAGTTTATTAATAAACAGTGACAGCGAACACTTTTAAGAATGACAAGAGTGATAATGTCTTGCAGATATTCCAATTAATAGATCGTAAGCAATGATGAAAATGTACACGTAAACTTAAACGGGAAATGTACCTTAAACCTTAAAGGTTGGAGCAAGTGGAAAATAAGCACATCCCCCTCTACCAGTTTGTTCGCGCCACAGAATGCTTTCCATCCACCACTGAGTGCTGTCCTTTCTGCTATATAGTTTGTTATAAATTCTTCCCCATTTTCATTTTCCAAGAACACAGTCGTATCATTCCTTGGCAAATGCATCTTGCAGAACCGCATTGGAAGATGCTGTTTAGGAAATAACACAGAACTAAATGAGAAACATCTATGTATCCATACCAAGATATCATATGTTTATCAAATTATAGTAACTTTCAGAATACCATCCAAAATCCGACAGTCACATTGGACCTGACCAAAGCTTTTGCAAAGCTAGGAAATTCTGCCTCTAAAGTTGACTGAATTGCTTCTGCCTCCTCCATTGCAGGGGACTTGTTCTCAGCAATATCATAGGCTTCCCTGACGGCGGTTCTCTTTCTTTTATAGCTTATAAAAGTATATGGACTAGGGAAATCAGCATAAGAACATAAACCATTCTGAGATCTTAATTTTTGAGATCAAGCAGACAAAAACAAGAAAAGAAAAACTTAAAATAGGATCCTTCACCTTTTTGACTCCTCTGATTTCTCATATAAAACCTGCATACATTGAAAGACCTGTAGTTAATTTCCCGTATGAGAAGATCACTAAGGACAGAAGTTCTTGCATTTGCGCTTCAATTCAGAAATATTTTCAGTTTACTAAGGTACCACTCTCTGATGGTTGCTGAACCATCCATGTAAGGGACCAAACAACATCATTCAATGACCAAACTAAGCATATACTTAAATTCCTCAATCAAGTTCATCATCACAACTTAACTTCTAAAACTCCTAGCCTCAAGATGCTTATTTCAGAACATTCATATCTCCTATGCTGAATTCAGTAAACTTCAACAAACTTTCAGGCTTAGTGGGCTGAAGTCTTTAGTTAAGCTGGAAAAGTATTATCTGGAGCAGCGTGCATCACTCCAAAAGCTCAAACAGAACTTAACGAGAAATTGTGTCAAATAAAGAATCAAACTAGGGTAACTGGAGTATGGTTTCTATCGCCATATTACCAATAACATTTTCAATACATGGAAAACTGCAAACTACATAGTTCAAATTAGAACTCGGGCGGATAGAGCCATCTCAGAAAGCATTACCTAGAGTAGGCCTCTAGATAGAAATGTCTGATGCTGCAGGTGTGAGTTAAACGTTCTTAGTCCTTAGTTTAGTATCAACGAGAGCGGCAAAAGATGAATTTGGATTGTAGGTTTTTCCAGTTCTGTAAATGTACCCGTAACATAATATCTTCCGAGTAAATCGAATAACAGTAGTTCGATGATATGCAAGACCTGACACTTTTACTATTTTTCCACTAAATTTTATGACAGGGTTCACCGAAGCTCACCTTTCACAAAGCAAAATAACTTAAACCAGGCAGAATAAAACAGGTACAGGAAAGGAATTATAGAACTCTCTCAAGCAATGCTTCTCTGAGGTAATAGGAATACAAAGTTAGCTAAGAAACAAACCTCAATACAGGGGCTTTACTGAGCTATATCCTCAAATTAGCGAAAATGACAGCAATTTCAAGAACACGAGACGCAACAAAGCCAACCAGGAAAAGGGGTCTTACGATTTGAGTCCTTCGGTCAGGCTCCGGAGGCTCTTCATGGATCTGGGTCATCGTTGTCCTGGGTCCATGTGACTTCCTTTGCTTTTTCTGGCAATGAACAAACCAGATTTGCAGAGATCAGCATGTAGAATCAGGCATGCAACATAAAGGAAAAAAGGAGGCATAAAGTTAAGGGACAGACTCTGGGATAGGAATGAGTGATTGTTTGCCTGGATTGAGAAAGCTGAGAGGGTGGTGTGAGCTGTTCTTGTTCTTCTTCTTTGCGATCCATGTAAAGCCTAATCTTTTTGTTCCTCGAACTTCAGCTATAGTTTCTATCACAACTTCTACCTTCAGATTCCTATCCTCGATAAAATGTTTGCTGACATAAAACTAATGGAAAGCATGAAACGGCCTGTTGCTTTTTAAGGGCAGGGCAGTGTCTTTGTGGTAAGACAAAGATTTCAGGTCAGGAACATTTGGTGTAGTGTGTGTAAAGGCATAGCGTCTTCAACTGTTCTGTTACAATTTATTACTGTTCTCTACCCACTCTCTTTCTTTCTTTCCTGATCTCAAACGTCGAAAAAAAAAAAGGAATTCTTCCAAAAAAGTGTATCTATCAAGTTCTTGCTTGGAACAGCAGATTACTAATTACGCAGGATCAACCCTTTTGTCCCCTGTTAACTAGCCTAATAAGTAATAACCCATGTATTTCAATGTCACATCCTTTAGTGTTTTGTACCTGAAGAAGGTGTACCATTAAACACCACCAAGATCAATGTCCCATCCGTGAACATGATAAGAAACAGGAGTTTCTAACGAGAGTCCCGTATGGTTAAAGAAATGTTTTCTATGTAGTCTTATCGGAATCGAAATGTAAACTTCGGACATGCTAAAAGTTCACATTTTTCATGACACCCATGTCTGAAAAGGGTTTAAGCTATCCTAAAACGTGGAACAAAGATGTGGGGTTTCGCGGGCTTGATCCAAAAGTATAGTATTGCAATTATCCCTTCATATCCTGCGAAGTTTTAGGTCAGAAATTGGAATCCTTAAGAGGTATAATACACTGTTGTTGTGTATTCACCTTTGTTCATCTTCATGAAAAGGACACATTAAGCTTTAAAAACGACAATATACCAAGATGGAAATAGAACACTTATTGGAAGGCTGAATGTTGCTTTAATGGACTAGGATTGGAGGATTATACTTGATTGACTTTAAGACATGAAGACTTTATAGATCAAATGATTTAATTTTCTTTTGGTCTTCCCATTCATTTGACTCAACATCTTTTGGTCTCACAATTCATATGACCTGATACATAAAAGCTATGACGTACATAAAATTACATGGATAACATTTATTGTAATTGCAAGAAAAGTCACAAGTAATCAGAATTTACAAAAATTTTGTAATTTAGCAAAGTTGGTATTCTTTAAAGTTGAAGCATTGTCCCTTCTAACTATAGAATAGAGAGAATTGAAGTGATCAATCATCATTTCACCACCAAACCATGACTCTAACCTTATAAAGCTCTAGCAGGACCATGACTTTGAGCACTTGGATTCAGGCATAGGACGTAAGCGTTCTTCAGCATTCCCCATGCTTAATCAGAGCACTGTTATTGTCGCTTCTTCTACATCACGAGAGGGTGTTATTGTCGCTTCTTCTGCATTATATGAGGGTGTTATTACTGTTTCCTATCGGATGTTTCTTCTACATCATGAGAGGGTGTTGTTGTTGCTTCTTCTGCATTATACGAGGGTGTTATTACTGTTTCTATGCAAGCGTAAATAGCTGACACTGGACTCCATTAGTGCCAGAAACTTCCAGGACTACATTAAGTTCTAAGTTCTTATCTTCTCCTCTGCCATCCATTCTCTCAACTCTTGGTTTCTTTTTCTTGGCTTAAGAACCACTGCAAACTGTAAGATTAGGGTTAAGTTGGTTTTCTACAAGTGAATAGAATTAAAATTCTTATTTTCTCATACAATTCGAAAAGATTCAAATATATTGTTTTTGTAAAGAATTTCAATTTTTATTTAATGAATATAAACTTATTATAATTTCAATCCAAGAAAAATGGATTGTATGAGACCTTCCCAAGTTATTATCAGAGGAGTTTTCAATTGTCTGGCAATCATTTATCCGTAGGGCATGTATTTACAAAAAGAAAATGGCAACTCCAGGGTTTTTTTTTTTTTTTTGAAATTACCAGAGTTTTAACATATACTGAGCTATGTACACTAAATATTAAGCGTCGTTTTCTGCTCAAAACGAGAGGACGAAGAACATTGATACACTTATAACCTCGTATCTTGTCATCTTTTATAACATAGCACATCCCGCATATGATCAGTAGTGAATTTCCCATCGTCGCGTCTCATACATAAAAGATCCGTCTCCTCTACACATACTAAGATATATACATTTAGAGCAGTCAGCTCCTTCCCCTGAATATGCATCTCTGTCTGACCAAACCAGTTCATTACAGTTAGAAGTAGCTTCAACAAACATCAGTTTTCAGTATAAACAACTTGTTCTGCCTGTACAGCTTATCTTCCTGCCAATGGATTAGCCCAAGAGATATAGGGCAATAGAATACGAACATTGTTACCTTATGAAATTCCCAAAAGACGTCTCTTCGTTTCTTAGTCTCGAACTTTGTTTCTATGTACAGCACCCTTGGGCATCAAATCTGCTTGAATTTTTATCAAGACTTGAGATGGATGCAAATGAAGCCAGTAGCAGATGCGTTCAGAAAGTATAGTAAATATAACATCATAATCTTGAACGACGAATGCATTTGATGCCCTGAAATGGTAAGCACCTACGGGCAGAAGCAACTGGTTGTCCATTCAAAGAACCACCAAATATGATATCCCAACCTTCAACATTCTTGGGGACACAAACATCAAAAAGCATCTGGCCAAGAACACTACTATGTGCGCTGATGCTTGGAGGTTTTGGTACATATACAGATCTTTCTTTCCTTTCATCTTGTGAACGCTCTGACTCTCTAGCATGATATTCTGCTGAACTTGGCACAAAAAAATGGTCACCTGGGCCAATTGCAACTCTTCTTAAGCTTTGGTTTGAGGTAACTGCTGCTTGCTGTAGGTCACAAACTAGTTTGGATATATTATGATGTCTGTCTCCAAGATGTTGGAGTCTGTGAGAATAAACTGAAGCTGCCTTTTCAAGCAAATTGTTCACAGCAGCCCTATACTGGATTGGATAGTGTTTGTAATGACCTAAATGCCATGGAGTAGACTAACCTAAGTTTTAACATTCAAAGACAATAAGCAAATTAAACACAAATGAGATGTTGTTCCGTGCCCACATATAACATGTCAAAGACCATTTCACACTCTACATGGTGCTGGGATAGAAGAAATAATGAGCAAAGACAAACCTATGTGAGAAGAGCCCTTCCACTTGACAAGCTGAACGTCTGCACCAAGGGCCAGTAGACCTTGACCAAATTCACAGATGATTTCATAAGGTGCATGGTTGTCGTCCTCTGAGCACAGAACTAGATATGGAGCACCCAATTCCTGAAGATTAGAGAAGAATGTGATGAGATTAAACCTAATGAAATGACAACTTTCAGAAATTTTCAGGTAATATGCAAACATACAACTGAGGAATATAGTGTCTGCCAATACTCAGCTCGTTGGTACTCAAACCTTCTCAGGTACAGACTATCTAGACCAGTAGCGATAACTTTTGCAACCCAAGACACAAAATTAGAGGGACCGTGCATTTTCTGAATTGCAGGGTGCAGAAAAATTCGGGCACCAAAATCATTCATAAAATCCACTGGGCAAGAATCATATACATGCCCAGATAAACAGTGCCGCACTAGTTGACATTCATCCTTCACAAATTAAAATAAGTTAAAAGAAAGATTTAGGAATGAAGACTTGCAGGTGAGTAAAAACAGAAAAAGATAAAAAGAAATATACCATGAGGGGATGATTTTCGCATGTTCCTTGTAGTATCTGCATCATGTACATTAAATTAGAATGAGTTCAACCTCAAATCCAAATCACAATAACAGCACTCTGAACAAACACTGATTACGTTAATCCAAAAATATTACCTCAAGCACCTTATACATGCAAGCTTTAGAACCCCCAGAAAAAGCTACAAACACAACTGGACACGGTCTAACCCTTAGCTTCTGCACCAGAGAGCTCATTATAACACATTTCCTCACCAAATCAATCCAACGAATAGTCAAGCTAAAAGGAGTTCCTTCTTTTAAAAAAAATCTCAATTGTTATTTCTTCTTATTTTGATATTGAACTCATAGAAATTCAACTAAGATTGGAAGTTTATGGATACTGAGAGACATGCAGCAGAAAACTAATCATAACACATTTTTTCACCAAATCAATTCAACCAATCGTAAACCTAAAAGTTCCTTTTCTTTTTTCTATATTTCGGACTCCTTACTTTACGGAAACACAGCTAATATCAAACTGCAAGCAATTGCACATGCCTACTCTATGACTGACCTCAATCAGCTCGTGGAGGATAACAAATGCTAGTGAAAACGCCCTGTCAGGACAAAATCTGCAGCAAAACTCATCAGAAAACAAAATTTCAGTCAAATCATTTACAAACATATATGAATATTTACATTGAAGCAAGCACAGAGAGATAGAAAAGAGAGAGACTTACGCGGTGAGGAAATCGGCATGAGAAACAAGTGAATTCCAGCCAAAAGAAGAATACAAGTTGATGAAGCTCTTCAACTGCTTCTCTTGAATCGAAACCCAACCAAACAACACTACAATTCCTCTTTGGTTCAGCTCAAACACCTTGTCCTTTCCTTCCCAGTACACAACACTACCACCCCCACCAAACATTGCTTTGCTCATCTACGAACTGAACTCCTCTTCTTCAACGATTCAGCCCAGCTCTCCCTCCTCAATCGGAATTTTCCATGGACAAATCAATAGCTCAACTTATGGATTCAGATTTTTGTCTCCTCTTCTCCTTTTTCTCATCATACTTCTACTCTTCTAGTGATCCGTTAATGGACACGTCAGATCTGACGCATCCTGTGCAGTTTAGTGATTGGCTTCTTATCTTGCGCCTGATGTTGTTAGCCAAAATAATAGGCGTTACGTGCTTGCCGTAACTGACTCACGGGTCCCACACAATGCTCATCTTCCACGTCAGCTGCTTCTTACATTTTTGAATGATGACAATCATTATCCAACTTTGTAAAAATACTTATGGGTGTAGGGTATAGTTGTCCAAATTACATTAAATATTTTATTACAATGAAAAAAAAATCCGTCAACACCCAAGCACGGATCTTAAAATATTGAATTAGGACCCAATTTTACCCTTACTTAATTGATGAATTTACAAAAGACCACATGCAATATGTCAGAAAAAAAAACATAAATTGTAATGGAAGTAACATTTTTTAAAGATAATAAATAATAAAGTGTCAATCTTTTTAAATATATATATATATATATTTTTTAACTAATTTTTTTAAAATTTTTTAACTAAGTATTTAAGGAAGCGGATCTACTGCTCCCAAATTGTTGTGCTTGAATAAATCCTAATTATCCATTACAATAAGTTGGATACTAGGATCTTAAAGACAGAGCGGGGCACAACAATTCAGAAACCGTAGATATGTTCCCAGTATTTAATAGATTTTAATCAAATCAATGTAAAAGATTACTTTTGAAAATATAATTAATAAAGTAACATAAAGACTAATATTTAAAGATTGATTGTCCAAATTAGTTAATATAGTTTTTAAGCTTATTATAATAAATACATTAATTATTATGATAACTTGTTTGACGTTTAAAAAGTTATGTAAAAAATAAAAAAGATGTCATATAATTTTTTCAAATGTCAATCTTTATACTATTATGTTAATGACATTAATAAAATGCTAACGGAAATAACTTTTTTAATCTAATTGTCCAATTGTTCAATTATCATTTTAAAAGTTAAATTTTGAAATGATAAAATTTAAAAAATGTGTGATTTATTGTTATATATGTAAATTATATTTTAAGTTCGTTATTTTATTTAATTTTATAAAATTAGTTAAAATATTAAACAAATACTCAAATCTTTAATTTGTTGCAATATATCCCATGGTAAGTAAATGAATTTAATGCATATAATTAACTAAAGTGGTCCCTTTAAATATTAACTCTTCAAACTCTTTTGCCAATATATATAAACATAATGTGGCCTTGTATTAATTCCACTTATTCTTCAGTAAAATAAGGGTTGTAATACTAGCAAGGTGTTTGGTTCACCTGCTAAAATAGATAAGGAATTAGATAATTATTCTTAGGAATATAATAGATGAGGGATTGAATGAAATAGGTATTACTCGATTTGGTTTACGAATATAATAGATGAGAGATAGAATGAAATGAGTATTACTTGTTTTGGTTTATTTCTTATAATTTCTAAAGATGATGTATGTCAATATTTGATTTGAAAACATAAATTTGAAATGATAAAAGAATAACTAAAAAAAGATCAAAATTTTCATTATAGTCTCCACTAACTACATTATTATTATTATTATTATTATTATTATTAGAAGAAGAAGAAGTATATAAAATAAAATAATAATAATAATAAGAGGGAGAAACATTGTCTTTATTTCGTAAAATAGGTAAAGACTAAGGGGAGGTATCTTTAGCTGTTCCTAAAGTGCAGGAATAATTAAACCTGAGATTAGGAGTACATCAATAATATAATAGCTATTCCGCTTAACCAAACAGGTCATGGTTGAATCAGAAATTACTTCTCTATAATTAAGTTAACTGTAAAATTGTGTATTTTTGAATCTCTTTAAATCTCACATTTAGTAAAATTTTTACTAAAATATTATTAAATACTAATTAAACGACATAATCAAAAGGGTATTTATGATTAAAAATTTTGACCAATTCGGTTGATTTAAGCATTATTTTAAACGACTTAATTTTTTGGCTCAGTTTGAAACTTTTTTTTAGTTTCAAATTTTATGTGAGCTTCAAATTGTCTAGCCTAAAGTATGAGAATTTTACATAAAACAATATTATTTTTTATTAAAAAACTCAAAAGTTTTATATAAAACGATATTATTTTTAAAATAAATATTTAATCAGGCATGGACCAACCTATTGTCAACCTTATCCTTTATTTCTTCAACTATAAGAAAAACAAACTTAATGGTATAACTTAAACCATTTAAGCATCTCAAGTTCATCTTGTCCTATAAGATAAATAAATTCGAACGGAACTCTAATTGTCCAATATAAAGTTCAAAAATTTTATATATAACAACGATATTTTTGAATAAAGAATTTGAATATTTTATATAAAGCAATGTTATTTTTAATTAAAAAGATGTTATTTTCATTTTTAAAATTAAGAAAATTAATATTTAATTAGAGTCCAACCTGTTGTCATTCTTACACTTTATTTCTTCAGCCGTAAGAAAAAACAAATTTAACGTTATCACTTAAACGTTTAAACCTCTCTAGGTTTGCCTTGTCCCATGAAATAAACACTGAATATTATATTGGTACTCTTGAGCTTGAGAGCCCAAAAGGGTATAGAAGACTCGAACACCAGACAAGGAGTGCAGCCCTTTTAGGGGCCACCTCAATGGTCCAAGAATATCACATAAATATAAATCTAGCTAAAGTTCAACACAAAAGTGGGCTTATAATACTCTTTCAGAAATGAAAGAGGCAATTAACAGTAAGTTAGTACTGTTTTGATACACCAGAAAGGGGACATCAACCTTTTGGACCATTCAACTTATACTAATCTTATTTTTACTTCAAAATGTTGTCGTTTTAAGTTTATACAGGATATCTGAACCAATATACAGAAGCAAGGAAGAAAGCACGTTGATGAATATAACATGACATGAATAATAATGAAAGGTTGTACCTAGGAATCAGCAATAACCTCAGAGAGCAAAGTAAGGCACAGCATAGTAATTCCTAGTAAGCATCGTAATCAGTCTCGTGAATAGAGAAAGTAAAAAAACAAAAAAAAGACAGAAGTGAAAGAGTAGGAACAATCAAAATCGAAATGAAGATCATGTCCATTACAAAGCAACATTCTGTACCCCACCACCATCCCCCATAAGCACTCACTCTTCTGGTGGTTCTAATTTAATGAGCATCAGATCCAAAGCAATCCCGTCACCGAGTTATAAGCCTTATAGGTCCAAGAGCAAGAGAGAGAATGAGAGAGGAGCTATGGTGAAATCACCGCTGATCAAAGCTTGCACGTGCAAGCCTCCTTTTCTCTATCTCTCTTTATCTTTTTTTTAACAATGATTTATTAATATTTTGTTTTCTATAGGGATTCAGCATTATCAACTAAAAAGGGTCAGAAAATAAGGGGACCTTTTGATATTGGGTAGCCAGAATTCTGCCACGCGTAGAGGATTCCCAAAATGGGTAAGTTTTGCAATTTCTGCATCTGCCCACCATGTTCTCTTCATTTAAATGGTCTCCCTATAACAATCTTGTTTACCCTTTTGGGGATTATGCTTCGTCTACTTTCAAAAGGTTAAGAGCAACTCACTTCTTCTATTCGTTGAAACCCACAAATTAAATTCAAAAAGGGTTTTCATAATTGTGAGCACCCACGAAAATGTCAGCTTTTTGGGAAGAGTAATAATACGCCACGTAACAGAATAAGTCTGTTTGATACCAACTAATCAAACAAATTACTATCCGTAATAGTATTTTTCTTTTCTTTTTTTTTTGGGACAAGTATTATTCTTTTCTAAGGTAACGAAATGAGGAGATAAGCTAATAAGACGACAAGTTCTGAGGGTTTTCCCTGGGGGATATGGGGGTACTATTGCAAATGCTCCCAACAATACGGTCAATGTAGGACGAAAGCTATTATTATTAGGATATGATAAAATTGCCCAAAACAATCATGACCTGATATTTGTAAGAATATTCCAAAACGGGCAGACCAATGATCACAAGAAGCACTAAGTAACGATGAAAAAGCAAATTCTCGTAACAGACCTGGCAGGCAGGCAGGCAGGCGGCACAAGAGCGAGCGAGTGAGGAGCCTAAAGAAACCCACCCATTTCGATGCAGCCAAAAGGAAAGAAGCTAAACAAAATACACTTTTCAAATACAAAAACAAATCAAATCCACATTAATGGGTGCAGGCCAGCAACCAAGTCAATCAATAATAATAATAACCACAATAATAAATTCCCCCGAGAAAATTCAATTCAAGAAATAATAGACAGATATAATAATATCAAGGGAATCACAATGATTTTTTGGAGTTCATATTAAAGGAAGGTTCTTTTTGGAGCCTGTGTTTCAAAAAAAATAGATATTTATATAAACCCAAAAGAGCTGGGGGATAAGAGTTGTAGGGAAAATCTGTACACCAACAGACAGTTGTTACTTGTTAGTACCACCCACTTTCAAGAAAAAAAAAAGAAAAAGGGAAAAGTCTTCTAAATTAGATAAAGTAGCACTCTAGATTCTGTGCTACCTCGTGTAACATTAGCAGAAAGAAGGAAAAAAAATAAAAGGAAAAAATAGTCTTTCTAAATTAGACAAATAGGTAGCATGCTAGATTCTGTGCTACCCAGTGTTACCTTAGTAACTCTTATACTCTCTCTCTCTCTCTCGCTCTCTCGCTCCCCCTCTTCCCGTGTTCAAGGCTTCAAACGAACCCACTGGTAGCGACCATCCAAAGGCAGATCCTTCACAATATCAAAATTGTACCTACACAAAAATGATAATAATTTTGTTAGTTAGTTAGGGTTCGATTCCATTATCCTAAGCTAAAATGCGCCATCTCAGTGACGCTCCTAATCCTGCGCGCACACACACTCACACATCATTGTAACTTACTTCTCTGAGAATCTTTTCTGCTCCTTCTTCTCTTCTTCAGCGAAAAAATCGTCGATCTCCTTCTGCGTGGGAAACTCTCTTTCCGGCGAGTCTTTCTTCTTCTCCGGCGAAGCTGTGTCCATGTCTTTGTCTTCCAAGGGTTCGCAAAAGAAGCTCGACGGCGTTGTCTCTCTGCTGCCACTGACAAGTGCAAAGAGCGACCGTTGCGGATTTTTATAGACAAGAATGAATGGTACAGTAGAGAAATGAAAATCTAATAAATGAAAGAGAGGTGTAAATTTTGATTAATTAATTAGAAACCTGAATTTGTTGTTGTTGATGCATGTTGAGCCTTCCGTTTCGAAACTCTTGGACTGAAATTAAATCGAATAAATAAAAACATTCAAAATGCAATCCAATAACTATGAGTAAATGTGCGTTATGTCGAATTCATTCAAACAAATATAAACGGAAATTAGTCAAGAGTGAAAGAACTTGATTCTACAACATATTCAAAGTAAGCAAACAGAAATGAAAACAAGTGCAGCTAAGGCTAGAACCTAACAAGAAGTCCGCGTTTGTTTACTGAGAAACCGAAGGAAAACCCATGCAAACCGCAGTACACTAGGTTAACACTTTCTTAACTAGAAAGGTTAAAATAACTAAAAGTAAGCAAGCAATTTCGCTCAAAGAGATTTTAAGTTGGAGAATTCACCTGCAGATCCACTAGCGTACTCTCCTGCACGAGGTCGCAGGAGTCATTGCTGGAGCAGCGGGAACCAACTAGGTTACCCCCGGAAAAGAGGTCGCCGGGGAGAAATGAGGCGATTGTAGATCGACGGTGGCCGTGAAGCACACTTTCCATTGATGGTGAGCTCAAATGGAATTCAATTCTCAACTTCTTAGACAAGTTTGCTCCAGAAGATTCCGTTTCTTCTACAACTCGCTTCCCATTCGTCTTCGGTGACGACTCCATACTTTGCTCTCTCACTGAAACTTCTTTTCTTTTAGTTCTTTTTTTTTTCAAAAGCTTATTTCCGTTTTTTGGTTAGGCGAGCGAGAGAGAGAGAGAGAGAGAGAGAGAGGGAGTTAAATTTGGAGGGGTGAAGGACCTAGAACCGTTAATTCTATCGACGGTTGAGATTTTTCTACATGATTCTTTTTTTATTGACCGTTATATTATATTCTTGTCCTTGCATATTTTACCGTTTTACCCTTACCTTCTCAAATGCTATTTCTACATGTTGATTATTTCCCTCTCAACAATAATAAGCGCATTTGAACTCTCCTTACGCCAATGTTCTTTATAT
>JAOTAX010000197.1:37782402-37808939 GCA_025629825.1 Erythroxylum guanchezii
GTACACATTTTAATTTCTACATGTGCATTTTTAGACATTTCTGATTGTACATTTGGTAATATATGTGTATTTGAATTATTATAGAGGCGCATTTGGAACGTCAACCCACAGACGTTGTTGAGACTTCCAGGCATTAGCTTCGGAAGCTATTGGTGAGTGACTTAGACGGTTCTCTCAATTATTATTTGTTCATAATCTTGTGGCGAATAATGGTGGGTTTGAGTTTTGATTCTGATTGTGGATTCCGGACAGAAGGTCCGATATACTGGGGAGTTATGATATAGAAGTGCTAATTGTATGGGAATGTGTGAACTACTTGCTTATGATGTGATAAATTGTGATAAATTGTGATATATATACTGCTCAATTGTGACATATGCATTTCATACATGAATGCATGATCAGATAATGACAGTTGTGACCGAAGCAGCCACCGAGAGCTAAAAGCTCAACGCTTGTATTCGAGCCTCGAGCCTCACAGTGATTCAGAGCCTCGGGCTCAACGATTAATGTGCCCATATTGGGACATTCAGGCGCTCGGTCACAACACCGTAATAAATTGGAACAGTGTCACATGAGCATTTCATGTGCATTTGGTTTAATCTATTTGATTGAGTGAAAGGCAAAATGCCTTATGCTTATGTGACAAATGAAAGCGTTGCTTATGTGAGTAATTATGAAATCAGTGTTGCTTATGTGATCATAAGGTATTTTTGATCAATGTGCTTTTATGAAATATCTGTGCTATGCTGGATTCTTGTATGAGTTGAGTGAACCATCGATAATGATAACCTCACTGAGTTCGCAAACTCACCCAAAATTACAACATATTTTTCAGGACCAAGAGTAGACTCCTAGTTCCAGAGGTACTTTTCGAGCCATGTAGATAAGTTTGGTGAGAGAAGTCATGGCTCACAGGTCGGTCAGCTGGGACTTTTGGGATGACCTAGATAGAGCTGTTGTATTTTCCCTTTTTATGTAGCATATTGTACTAGGTTTTTGGAGTGATGTACAGACAGTGAAAAACTGACAGATATGTAAACTTCTGGTTTTGATGAAATGAAATGACGAAAATTTTGATTTCAAAAAAGTTTGTGAATTGATATTGACGTTTTATTATTACGATGCCATGTGAAGTACAGTAGTGATTGTTTGTAGCTTACCCTTATCGTAGGATATGAACCGGAATGACCTACGGGTGTCCCGGTGTATACCCTGCGGTAAGGGGGCGCTACATTCCGTCAACTGCAACCAAACACATTTATATCCTCGAGACGAACGCAGTTTTATCTATTTTGTCTATCACAACCAAACACCTCACTGTCTCCAATTTTTATTCTATTCTGTCTCCAAATTTTTGTTTCATTCCGTCTCTGCATATGGAAGACGGTAATCATATGCAGTGTTAAGGAACTCTAGCATGAATGATATAATTAATGTATACAGTTGCGGTTAGGGTAGGGTCAATGGGTCCAGGTAGAGTCAGGGTTGTTGGGGTGGTCTTGGTGCATCCATATTTTGGTGGTACTGAAGATGATAAAATGTGGATGTTCATGTGCTCGACAAATAGCGGGTTGGATGACCCGAGAATGAACCCAGGAATGGAGGACTTGGGCAAGCTAGGGTGTGAGAGGATGCTGATATTTGTGGCAGAGAAAAATCATTTGAATGTGGTAGGTAAGAGCTATTATGAGAAGGTTAGGAAGAGTGAATGGAAAGGAAGTGTAGTACTAGTTGAAAATGAGAATAAAGGTCATTGCTTTCACTTGTTCAATGCCAAGCATGACATGTCCTTAGAGTTAAGGAGGAAATTTGTGTCCTTCCTTAAACAAGACTAGTGCTTTGGTGTGTTATATCCTGAGCTAGAGAGCTAGAGTCTGACTCGATTCTAAAAATTGAAAAAAAATTGAAATCTAGTCAAAATGAATAAAGCTTATTGACTTTAGTTCAGATCAGATTGGGTTCGAGCCTAAACTAGATTAGAGCTAGAAGGTGTGGTGTGTGTGATGATTTGATGAGGTTGTGTTTGAACATGTAAAACATTTAAGATTACTTCAATTTCTCAATTATAAAATTTGGGTTACATTGTAATTAAGTACACCAACAATAATTGTGCATAATATAAACTTAATTACTATAAAATATAAAAACAAATTTGATTATAACTATGGTTCTTCTATGTAATTTAAAATCTTAATCACCTTACCACCCTAAAGAAACTTTGCTACCCCACTATTTACAAAAGAAAGGCACCAATTGCATGATTGAGGAAAAAAAAAAGAAAGGAAATTAAATTTAGAATTTCAGTAAATTTTAGTTATATTGCAATGTAGCACTAAAAAGCAAGCTAAGTAGGAATTATAGTTATTTTATCATATGCTTTGAAAACTGGATTGAAAGTTAAACTGGTAAAATAAAATATTTAAGATTTAAAAAATTCAATCCTTATTAGATCGTAATAAAATTGGATAAAGATTAAATAAAATTAAAAATTTTGAAATATGATTAAAAGAGATTGTTCTTAAAATTTTAAAGTTTAATTAAAAAAGAAATTATTAAATAAAAATTAATTGATTTATTTTGGTTTATGAAAACTTATTAATTTACTAAAATTGATCGATTAATTAGCAAATTGATTGATTTTTAACAACAAGAGTTGTCATGCCTTCCCTTCGAGGCATATCACAGTTACCTCTTGGTGGCAGCTTTCTCTCTAGATTTAGGGGCTACGATTGTTCTTTTCACTTCGGTTTCTCCTTGGTTGCTTATTATGGGGTGGAATTTCTTAGTTAGGCTCTCCTTTGGATTATAAGTGCTTGGTTTTATTTGGCTGCGTTTCTTGTTGTGAATGGGTATTGGATTGCTTCTTCCATAGCCACAGTGCCCCTAAGCTTATCTTGGACTGTTTTGAGGCTAGTTGCTAATTTTAGCAGGTTGTGCCTTCTGTGACACTAGCCTGTGTACCTTTTGTACATATTTGTTTCATTAATTTATTTTCTTGATTTACAAAAAAAACAATAAAGCAAAATGAAAAGTTACAAACCGAATTAAAAAATTCGACAATTTAAGGTGTTTACCACTACAAGAAAATTAGTGTTTAGCAATGGACAATTACATATTGAAATTTGACCGTTCGTCATTACCGAAAGAAAATCATATTCCGTCGGTAAAATTGTCGGCAAAAATTTAAACTTGGAACATAACAACAATTCGTTGGTAAATATGAATTTTTCGACGAAATATAGCGTCGATAAGAAATGTTTGTCTGTAAAGGAAAATTTACCGAAGCCTTTACCGTTGATAAATTCTGTCGGTAAATTTTAGTCCTAAATGTCATTTGCCTCCGTTTCAGCATTTTAAAAAGAACGAAAATGACACTAAACGACGTCGTTTTGATTTAAGTTTAATCCCCCACAGCGTCTTCCCCCCTTTCCTCTCCTTTATTTCACTTGTAGCCCCGTTTCTCTCCTGTTGTTGCCGTGCCATCGCGTGTTATCGTCGCCTTCGTCCAACTGTGCCCCCTCGCCATCGTCCCTGATTCTATTTGAGGTACGCCGTTATAGATTTGTTTTTTGCTTTTCATTTTCATTTTTTAGTTAAGGAATGATCATAATCTAGTTTTAAGTGACAAGAGCGAGTAATGGCATTCAGTAGCGGTGTTTCAGTTAGGTATCATGCTACTCTCCATATTAGCCCACTTCTCACGGTCTTTATCACCAAAGTGCTAAGAGACTTGAATGTTTCATATGTATTATTCTGGTACGATTAGATGTAGACTTCCTGAAATGTCAAATAGAAAAAGTGAGAGAAATGGAAGGAGAGAGTAAAGTAGTATAGCATGGGCCTCTATTCCCATAATAGCATCTATTTTCAGGATACTAGTATCATCCAAGTACGTTTACTTAGAACACTAACAAGTTATTAGCTTTTTTTTTAATTTCATCAGAGAGCTTATAGCTCTACCCGAAGACAAGCATAAGATGTCAAAGACTATATGCTTCAGATGTTACCGCATGTCATATGAGATGGCATTCTGAACACGAACAAGAAGATGGAATCATGAGTCATCCATCAGATGCACAGGCATGGAAGCATTTCAATGACACCCATCCTGATTTTGTAGCTGAATCTTGAAATGTTAGGTTGGGATTATCAACAGATGGATTCCAACTTTTTGGTCAATCCGGGCAGTAATATTCATCATGGCCAATCATAGTGACTCCTTATAATTTGCCTCCGTGGATTTGTATGAAAGAGGCATATATGTTTTTGACCATGATAGTACCGGGGCCTACAAACCCAAAGCATAAAATTGACGTGTTCTTACAACCATTGATATATGAATTGCAGAATCTGTGGGAATATGGTGTGCCAAATGCACAGAGCTCATTTGGAAATTCACGTATGTATACGTATTTAGGATAGGTTCCATTATCCCATTTTAAGATAACAATATGTAAGTTCATTCCTATTGGGGTGTAGGTAAACCATTTTCAAACGTTTCACCAACAAACGTAGCAATAACGGAAAAGCTATTGCAAGAAGGTATTCAAAACCAAACACGTGTGGGAAGAACATATACTGTTTCCATTGCAGCATTCGAACATGCAAGGAACCTTCTCGAAAATCCACCTATCGGGGAGTCCTTTACCTTTACCGACTCCCATGTGACTTGAAATTCATCAAAAAAATAAAATCATTGTCATGTATCTCTGTAATTGTCATGTATCTCTGTAATACAATATGGATGTGCTATGAACTAGTTATAATATTGTACTATGACTATAATACTTATTCTCATTACTAAATTCGAAGTTATGATATGAAACCAATCATCATATGTTTCTTTAACATATATTGTGTAAAATCAAATGATTTTGGATCAAATTTACATATGTCATGGAGAATTCAGTACACAACTCATTCCAGGTACAAATATAGGACCAAAGAGACCACGTCATGTGATGCGGCCAAGGTTCAGAGGCATGTTTGGGGGGACTTACTGTGAGGGTGGCCCATCACAACCTCCAGCTGCAACTGAGTCACCACCACCACCACCACTGCCTCCAGTTGTAGGAACATCATCACTTACCTCTGCTAATGCAGAACATTCCAATAGTCAAATATCATCCAATACAATTATGGAAGATGAAGGAGATGAGACACAACTTGGATTTGAGGGTCCCAATGGCAGAAAGTATATAACAATAACCGATAAACAGTATGTGCGATTAAGTGAAACACTGTATAGGATGAATCATTAAATCGTTGTGTTAAATGTTTGCAAATTTATTACCTTATTTCTTCTTATATTAGGTTCATTCTGTCTGGACCGTGTTCAAGACAAATGACATCTACTTTTAAAGAGAGGATTGATCATGAGGGTTATGCATGGAAGAAGATCTCAGATGCCACAAAAATATTTTACTTTCAGGAGTTTGATGTACAATATGTCATACATATGTGTTTTCTTTTTGTTGTATAGATTCATAAAAAACATATAAAATGATGAAGGCATTAATGAATTTATTCCTTTTATTCTCAAAAACATTTTTACTGGAGTTCTGAACTCAATGCGATAGTACATAGTGTATGGGAGTCGCGAGCCCATACACGTTATTGCGATTTTATTAATCAGATACACAATGCTGGTGTACGACCCTCTTACATTCCTGAGTCCACATGGAGTCATTGGCTGGAGTACTGGAGATCACCTAAGGCAATATGCGTATTGAACCATAACTCCACCAATAGACGTCGTAGGTCAGGGGCAGACAGTCTTCCCATTTACACGGGAGGATCAATTACTCACCGCGAGCATGCAGACAGACTTGTAAATATTTAGAATATTACATTTATATTCTCATTTTGTACTTTGCTATATTTGAATGTAAATTGATGTGTTAATGTTGTCATGAACATATATGTGTACTATGTGTAATGATCATGACTGTGTGGAGTAATTTGCTGGTGCCTTTTATGACTATGTTGAAAATTTTGTTTTCTTGAACAGGGGGTAATATCATAAAAACATTCGAGGCTCTGCTGAAATTTTAATAAATACTAGTTCAACTTATTACTTTTCATTGTTATACAAGAAAAGTCTATGGGCATTAGGCCTACACCCCATCAGTTGTTCTTGCATACTCAGACCAAGAAACATGACGGTGTGACATTCGTAAACAGCCGATGTCGAGAACTTAATGTATGTTCATTTCATAGTTTAATATTCAATCTTACTTTTAATTATCACTTACTAATTATAATATACGCATTGTCATGTGAAAGGACCAAATACAACAAACAATTGGGGAACAGTCACAGGATGAACTACCTGTTGATGAGACACAGGTATATTTTATGCAGTGGGTGGTAGGGACAGTCAGGGAAGGATCTTTGGCCTAAGCTCGTGTGCCAATGCATTTTATTCGCAATCTTCCACTATGTCGACAACAGCAGCATCAAGTTCAGAGCCGACAACGCGACACATCAATCAGCTTGAGGCCACAGTGAATACGTTGACGGAGGTATAACCAAGCTAAGAAATGACATGGACAAAATGAGAACGAAGAATATAGACTCACACCAGCCACGCTCACCAAGACAATAGGATTATTATTGTTATAACTTTGGTTTTCAGTTATAAACTATTTAATGTTACAATTTGCAGTTAAGAATAGTTTCCCTTTTCATAGTCATTTAACTTTTTCTATAAACAAATTCTATGGGTTCAAAATTCCTAAACTTATGTTACGATAATTTATAATTGTTCAAAATGTAATCCAATTTAACGACCAAATTTTCAGAAAATTGTCATTCAACTAGACATTAACAAAGATTTATAGGTGACGTCGGCGATCAAACAGGAACCACCTTCTGAATTAATCAATAGGGGTATATTTGATTAATGGCTAACATTACCGATGGTATACATTACCGTCAGTATTGGGCAAGTTATGAACCGATGGAACTGTCGGTACATCTACCAACTATCTCCAACAGTTCAGTCAGTACATCTACCAACTATCTCCAACGAAATCGTCGGTATCTTAAAATTGATCTCTGACGGTACCGTTAGTAAAACTCCACTCCTTCTCCGACGGTTCCGTCGGCGGCATGTTTCCAACTATTCCGACGCTTTTCCTTTTCAGTCGGTAAAACATTACCGACCGTTTGTTCTTACCTTCGGTAATAAATACTGATCGTGCCGGCGTTGACGTTGGCCTCCGTTGCACCACTACGTCGATAAAAAGGATTACCGACGGAATTCTCGTGCTTTCCGCCGGGAAATTTCGTCAGTAACTCCTTATTTTCTTGTAGTGTTAGCCCTCAAGGGATGTGACTCAATGGTTGAGAGCAGAACTTGGCTTCGGTTAAGTCCCAGGTTCGATTCCATGCTAGCCCCTATTGTAAGAACTTGGGGTAGTCGGGGTTTTACCTGTAGGTGGAGAACTAGTTGGGCCCTCAATGATGGGGTGCACCCGATCGGCCCGCCTGTGAGGTGGTGTGGTAGTTGGGCCCTCGGAGAGGTGTGCCCGCTTGGCCTACCTACGGGATTTCCTCGAATAAAAAAAACATTATTAAGTTTAATTTTTTTGATATTTTGTACGATTGAAGTGTACGAAACCAATTTCACTTGTAATTCGTATTCGTATATTTAAAAACTGTAGAATTTGCAGCTGTCTTGCTGTGTTCTCCACCATAAGAATAGCTATCATCTTCTCTGAATCTTATTAACCATGTCTAACTCCGAAATTTACTTTGATTTCTCTATTGACAAAGCAAAGATAGAAATTAGAGTAGCAAATAAGAAGAACAGAGTGAAAAATGTAAACAGAGCATATAACACAGATACACAACTGAGAAATTTTTTATTCAGCTTAGAAACAGTGCCTTTTATAGGCTACAGACTCAACTTTATAAGCTACAGACTCAACAAACTAACGCAATATCCTCACTCTGTACCAGTCCCTGCTTTTGACTCAGTGTTCACTAACAAATCTGGACTTTATCTAAACTAAATCATGACTTATTCAACTATAAGGAAAAAGACTAATTTAACCTTACTAAATACAAGATATTTGAATCACTTTCTAACAGTCCCCCTTGATTCAAAATCATACATACCAAGACTGTCCCTGAAGTAGCTATGCTTTGCTTGTGGCAGCGCCTTCGTAAGAATATCAGCAGCTTGCTCCTCGGTGCTGCAGTATTCCAACTTGATTAATCCTTCTGCAACTAAGTCTCCTATAAAATGATGCCGGACGTCTATGTGTTTTGCTCTCCCATGAAATACTGGATTTTTTTCATTGCTATTACTGATAATTTATCACAATAGATTTCAGTTATTCTTTCTTGGGTTTGATAAAGATCAGTAAGCAATTTTCTTAACCAGAGAGCTTGACATGATGAAGATGCAGCTGTAACATACTCTGCTTCCGATGATGACAAAGCAACCGTTGACTGTTGTTTTGAGCTCCAAGTAATGGCATCAGATCTAAGAGTGAAAAAATTTCCAGAAACACTTTTTTGATTCTCTATTGATCCGGCCCAATCGCTATCCGTAAAACCACATAACTGGAAATCTAGATTACAAGTGTACCATAACCCAAAACTTATGGTTCCAGCAATATAACGGAAAATTCTCTTGGCTACTCTGAGGTGATGCTTCGTTGGATTGTGTATGAATCTCGAAATAACTCCAACAGAGAATGCTAAATCAGGACTTGTTTAAGTTAAGTAAATCAAACCTCCTACAAGACTTCTGAAATATCTCCCATCAGCTTTCTCAGTACCATCTTTTAATGACAATTTCTCATTCACATTCAAAAGTGTATTCACCACTTTGCAATTAAGCATGTTAAATCTTTTCAAAAGGTCTCTAGCATATTTTCTTTGACAAACAAAAATTCCACTGCTTTCTTGTACTACTTCAACTCCAAGAAAATAATGAAGAAGACCTAAGTCTGTCATTTCAAACATCTTCATCGTACAAGATCTAAACTCATATATAAGAGAATAAAAGGAACCCATGTAAATCATGTCATCAACGTATAAACAAATGATTAACATATCACCTTGATTCTTCTTCACATATAGGGTGGGTTCGTTCTTACTTCTTTCGTATCCATTTTCTCTAAAATATGAGTCTATCTTGATGTACCATGCTCGTGGAGCTTGTTTAAGCCCGTAAAGTGCTTTTTCAGCTTATACACTTTATTTTCTGCTCCTTTTACCACAAAACCATCTGGTTGGCTGACGTACACTTCTTCCTTCGAATCTCCATCGAGGAATGCAGATTTTACGTCAAATTGATAAACTTTCCAATTGAATTGTGCTGCTACTGCTAATACAGTCCTCACAGTTTCGAAGCGAGCAACGGGTGAAAAGGTTTCTTTAAAATCGACTCCTTCTTGTTGTGAATAACCTTTGTCAACCAATCTAGCTTTATATTTTTGCACACTACCATCTGGATGATACTTTGTTCTAAACAACCACTTCAAACCAATAACATTCTTTTCTTCTGGGCATTCCACCAAATCCCATATTCTGTTTTTTTTTATCGCAGCAAGCTCTTCTTCCATTACATTTCTCCATTCCGCTTTTGTTGCTACCTCTTGAAAACAAGATGGATCTGCACTAAATAAAGCAAAAGTGCATGTTTCATAAATTTCTGTAAGTGATTTGTACCTTCGTGGAGGTGTTTCATTCGAATCTTCTGAGTTAGGCACAATTTGAGTTGGAGTGTTACTGTTGCTACCACTTGTGTTGCTGTTATTGGAAGAGCCTAAGTTCATATTGAATGATTGACTTTCTGCTATATTTTCACTCATAATTGCTGCTGAATTGTTGTTAACTTCCCACTTCCAAAAAGAGTCTTCATCAAACTCTACATTTCTTCTTATTATAACTTTTCCAATAATAGGATTATACAAACGAAAAGCTTTAGATTGTGAGCAATAACCAATAAATATACACTTTTCAGAATTCTTATCAAGCTTCTGAAGATGTTGAGAATTTATCAATGCATATGCAATTGAACCAAAAATTCTCAAATGACTCATTGCTGCTTTTTTACCCCTCCATGCTTCAAATGGCGTTTGATTTATGACAACTTTTGTTGGAGAAATGTTCAGCAAGTAGACTGTAGTTCTAACTGCCTCAGCCCAGAATTGATTTGGAAGCTGTCGACTCTTCAACATGCTCCTAGCCATCTCTACAACTGTTCGATTCTTCCTCTCACCAATCCCGTTTTGCTTAGGAGTATAAGGTGTTGTTAATTCCCTGTGAATTCCGTTAGTTTCACAAAATTGATAAAATTGATGAGATAAAAATTCTCCACCTCTGTCTGTACGAAGCACCTTTATCTTATTACCACTCTGATTTTCTACCAAAGCTTTGAATATTTTGAAGTTTTCTAGAGCTTCTGATTTAAACTTCAAAAAGTACACCCAACTCATTCAGCTGTAGTCATCTGTGAAAAGCAAAAAACATTGACTCCCTCCAAGCGATTCCGTACGCATTGGACCACACAAATCTGCATGTATAAGTTCAAGTCTACTAGATGCTCTCCAGGATTTACCTAATGGAAAAATTCTTTTGTGTTGTTTACCATAAATACAACCTTCACAAACATCATTAGTAATCTCCAATTTCGGCAAACCATTCACCATTTCACTTTGACTCAACAATTTTAATCCTGACATATTCAAATGCCCATATTGCAAATGCCATAATCAAGATTCTACATCATGTTTTTTACTAGCAACAAAAGCACGCTCAATACTTGAAATTGTAAGAGGAAACATCCGATTTACAGTCTTAGTAACATGTGCTAAGATATGAATAGTTTTTTTCCAAGTGATAGCACACATCTCGTTATCAAACAAAACAGAAAAACCACTATCCATTAACTGATCAACACTCAACAGATTATGCGCCAAACTAGGAGCAAACAGAACATTTTGTATAAGTTTTGTCGTACCTTGACTGGTGTTAATAACAACCATACCTCTGCCTTCAACCTAAATTTTCTTGTTATCTCCAAGCCAGATCTGCTTTTTGTTGGTTTCATCCAGCTCTTTGAAGACTAATTTGTTCCCAGTCATGTGATAGGAACAACCGTTGTCTACAAACCATACATCGGAATCCATAGTAATTGCTTCAGATTGCACCATAAAAAGCATACTCTCCCCTTCTTCTTCATTTGCAAAACTGGCCTGAGGATTGTTTTGCCAACAATTAGATGAAATATGGCCAAATTGGTGACATTGGTAACATTGAATTTCATTTCTTCCTCCAAATCGATCTCTACCTCTGCCACTTCCACGTCGACCTCTGCTTCGAAAATTTCCTCTACCATATCCAAATGTACCTTGCTGAAATGGTTGTTCACTTGGTGCTCTTGTATCATCCTTTGCTTGAAAAGCTTTTTCTTCGGTATTCTCAGATGATCTATTAATTCTTGCTTCATGTGCTTGCAAGGAACCCATTAGTTCATCAAGTGAAAATATAGATAAATCTTTTGACTCCTCAATCGTAGCAACAACATGATCAAATTTAGGAGGTAAACTCCTTAATAATTTTGCGACAATCATTTCGTCAGTTATCACCTCACCATACGATCTCATTTTATTCACAATTTCAATTACTTTAGACAAGTACTCTTGTATTGATTCATTAGTTTTCATAACCAGTGTCTCAAAGTCTCTATGGAGAGTTTGCAGTTTAACAATAATTACCTTGAGTGAGCCTTGAAATTCCATTTTTAATGTATCCCGTGCCTGTTTTGACGTTTTTGCTGAAGCAATTCGAGAAAAGATTGTGTCGTGCATTGCTTGTTGGATGAAATACAAGGCTCTGGCGTCCTTCTTCTTGGTCTCTCGCAACTGTTGTCGCTCCTGTTCATCTTGTATCTGTCCATCTTCTTCTTCATCATCTGGATCTATCAAATCTACAAATCCATATTCAACTACATCCCAAAGCTCCTGTGATTTAAACAACGTTTTCATTTTGATACTCCAAAACTCATACTTTTCTCCATTAAAGATGGGTATGAGTGGAGATGAAGAAGACCCAATCACAGAAGTTGTCAACGCCATAGTTGTTGTGCTTATTCTCTGTGTTTCACTTTCATTTTGTGTTTCCCCAATGGATGTATTTCACTCTCGCTCTCACTTTGTGTTTCCCAATAAATCGACCGGCTCTGATACCACAATGTTGACAAAGCAAAGATAGAAAACAGAGTAGCAAATAAGAAGAACAGAGTGAAAAATGTAAACAGAGCATATGATGCAGATACGCAACTGAGATATTTTTTATTCAGCTTAGAAACAGTGCCTTTTATAGGCTACAGACTCAACAAACTAATGCAATATCCTCACTCTGTACCAGTCCCTGCTTTTGATTCTGTGTTCACTAACAAATCTGGATTCTATCCAAACTAAATCATGACTTATTCAACTATAAGGAAAAAGACTAATTTAACCTTACTAAATACAAGATATTTGAATCACTTTCTAACATTCTTTCCAAATTTTCAAATCTACAAAGATGGTCGTATAAACAGATCAACATCAATTCAATGAGTGCCTCCATCTCTACACCCCAAAGACAGCGTCGAATCTAAAGATGTTGTCTGTTCACCAGAGTCCAATCTATGTTCAAGACTTTACCTCCCAAAACACATCATCCCGGGCTGTAAACTTCCTCTCCTAGTTTACTTTCATGGCGGTGCGTTTTGCTTTGGAAGTCCCGCCTTTTCTTTCCAACACAACTACCAGAAAACCATAGTTCAGGCAGCTAACATTGTTATGGTTTCGGTGGATTACAGGTTAGCCCCAGAACATCGTCTTCCTGCAGCTTACAATGATGGTTGGGATGCCCTAAAATGGGTTGCTTCTCATGCTGATGGAAATGGCCCTGAGGAGTGGCTCAACTCGCATGCTGATCTCGACAATGTGTTTTTCGCCGGGGACAGTGCCGGCGGTAACATAGCATACAACATGTGCAGGCGATATAGTCAGGAAAAACTGGTTGGAATCAACCTGAAAGGGATTACTCTCATGGATTCATATTTCTGGAGCAAAGATGTTAAATTTGGAGAGTCCTGCAAGGATATGAAAACAAAGGAAATGATGGATAAGTTATGGCCTTTCTTATTTCCTACAACGAGTGGTTTAGATGACCCTTTCATCAATCCTGAAGCTGATTCGAACTTGGCTAGTCTTGGTTGCTCCAGGGTGATTCTTTTTGTTGCTCAAGAGGATCGCTACTGGTTGGGAGACAGGGGACAATCATTCTATGAGGCGTTAAAGAAGAGTGGTTATGGAGGAAACATGGAAATTATGGAGTCTGAAGGTGAAGATCACTGTTTTCATGTGCGCAATTGCGAGTCTTAGAGAGCTAAGGCCTTGTTTGAAAAGCTTTCTTCTTTCTTGAATCATCAAGATTCCACCTGAATTTGACTTATGCTTGATGTTGGAATTGGAGGAATAAATTTTTACTAAATTTTATCGAAATAATAATTATATATACCTTTAATTTTAATATATAAAAATTTGTAATTTATAAAAAATTGAAACGTTTTTAGAAATTCCTCTCTCTATAAAATTTGTAATTTGTAATCAACATCCTCTAAAAATTTCTCTCTCTAAAGACTCACTCCTTACCAGGCACAAAGACCATTTCTCCTGTCACTTCAGAAATCTCTCAATAAGCTCTTCAATTTGACGTGAACGTTGTGTGTTTCTACAGGTGCTTCTACTTGAACCACGTATTGTAGTGTGCGGGTTTCAACAGATTTTCATGCTCTAACCAGTCATGCCTTTTGTTTTCATGCTGGTATTCCTTGTGCATTACTGAGGCTCCCCTCGGTTGGCAAATTATTTATTATTTATCTTAGTTTATTTTATTACTATTTTATTATTTTTAATTATTATTATTTTATCCTTTGGTTATATTTTTATTTATTTATGTATTTATTGTAATTTTATTTCCATAATTATTTAGCGTGCCAATTTTACTTATTTGTTCTTTAACTTGCATCACTCTTTTATTGTCACATCTGTATGTGGATCTACCGGAAATAACCTCTCTACTATGTAGGGGTGAGGTTACGTACTATGAGATCTTTCCAGACCTCGCGAACTAGGTGTGATGATAATGATGATGTTAAAATGTATGCTTACCCTTCGTAATTCATAGATAAACCCACTAATAATTAAGTAAAATGTGATAAATTAATTGGAAGTTTTAATAATATATAGTTAAATGTCTTGTATCGATTCCATCTTTTTTTATTTTCTATTGATTAAAACATAAAGTGGTTCAATAAGTTCAACAATAAAAATTTTAAAATTTTTAACTTTTTTGTTCATTTATTTTAATAATTTTTGTTGTTAAAAACTGATTAATTTCTTAATTAATCGATAAATTTTTGTAAATTAATAAATTTTTATAAACTAAAATTAATTAATTAATTATATTTAATATTTATTTTAATTAAACTTTAAATTTTTCAATTCGTAAATATAATTTCTTTCAATCATATTTCAAATTCTTTAATTTTATTTAATCTTTAGACGGACTAATACCGGTTAAACCTTTTAAACTTTAAACTTCTTATTTTTTCAGTTTAACTTTCAGTCTAAAATTTAAAATATTGGTATTTTCTATTACTTTCATGGATCCGTCAACCTTAATCATGAATTGCAGAGAGACTCTACATTAATGTCGTGATTCTTATTTGGAATTGACTGATGATATTTGTACAAATAATTCGTGTTATGAGTGATGATAATTACATTAAAAGTAAACAATTGGTGAGCACATGTTTCCACCGTTACAATTTACCAGAACCCCGCTCTGTGGACACCTAACATGCAACGAAGCTTTAATGATAAATATAAGATATGAAATCCCTAATCTTATCTTCAATTTTTTATTTTGTAATCAAAGTACGTGATTGAGAAAGCTCGTTTAAGAACTTCATTACATTAAAAATTACGATTTGTGCGTCTATTTTCTATGCAAAAGGATGTAATAACGATAAAATGATTGCACCAGATTATCCTGTTAGTCATCAGAAGTTAATTTACTGTTAGAAACCCTTAAAATTTTGAAGTTTGTGAGGATATTCATAACATCACCTCGGAGTTGTTTAGCTCTTATATGCTGATTTCAACAAGCTAAGGTGTTTTTCGACGGAGACAACATGGGCAGGTGATATAATTAGTGAAAACTGGTTGAAGTGAACCTGAAAGGGTATGCTCTCGCACATTCATTTTATCGGACAAAGAAGTTAATGACGGAGAATCTTGCAAGGACATGAAAACGAAAGAAATGATGGATAAGTTATGGCCTTTCTTGCTTCCTGCAACGAGTTGGTTAGAAGACATCCATTCTATCAAGCCCTCAATAGAGCTTCCACGATGATGAACCTAGGTTTCTCAAAACGATGTGTTTCTGAGTTTGGAAGACTAGGTTTACCTCCTTTTTTATTGGGCTTCACTCTTGGACGTGGATCAACAAAATTTTGGGCTCGTTAACTCTTACTATAGTAGAAATTATTGATAAGTGACATTAAAATTTAATGACCTACGTTATAGAAAATTGAGAGACAAATAAGCTAATTATTAAGAGTCATGTGTTAGCTTAAATAAAAATACAAATAGCATAATTCTTTATTACCTTGCTTTTAACTCACCAAGCATTAAACCCACGTGTTTTTTATACTTTTGAAAGACCATTTTTTAATTGTCTTTCATTTTCACTACATGCTCTCTTCTTCATTTTCTTCTTCTCTATTCACGATACTCACCCTCACTCTCACAACCCAACCCTCAATGTTGAACATTGCTCTCATCTGTCAGTTGCTAATTCCATTTTTGTTATCTCCATCATCTTACCACTAGAAAACCTAACCTACTCTACCTCTATGTTGATGACCGTGAGATGCATGGAAAGCTAGGTTTCTTGGAAATTTTGAAAAAAAATCGAGTAAATAAAGTAATTAGCTTGTTAATCTTCATGGGTAGTTGTAAATGAAATATTTATAATGAATGATTTGAGATTGAATGATCATGATCATGGAGTTACATATATGTTGTAAAGTGGGTGTAAAAATAAAGAGGTTTATGGTCTTTCTTTTTAGTGTATTAATGACATTCTTAGGTTGGCTAAATGAAGGCATTTATAATGATCATTATGAGATAGATTGAAAGTGTAAATGGAGTTAGATTTTTATGCTAAATCGTGGATGAATAAATGAATATATTCATGGCTTGTTTTTGTGTGTATGATGAGTAATAATTCATAATTTGTTATAGAGATGTTTTTGAGGTAGAATGATCATTATAATGATGTTTGGATAAGTGCAGTAAATTGATGGATGAATACATGTGTTTGTATTCTATTTTGAGAGTCTGAAAACCATGAGTGATGAGTTGTTATGTAGATATTATGAGTTGTGAGTTAAGGGTATAATGAAAGTGTAAGTTATGTTAACCAAGATGATGAGTTACGTTCTTGAAATGAGGAGAACTAGGATGATAGTTTAGAGGTAAAGTGAAGGTGATAATGAAGTTGAATGTGTGTTGAGGCATTGATAAATGAATGGACATGTTTGATGTCCTGTCTTGTGGTTATGACTAATAGTCTTGTATGACTTGTTTTGTGAATGTTTTGAATTGTAAATTGAGATAAGAATAAAGAGGAAATGAAGTAGAAAAGTTGATCTATGTACAAGATGTGTTAGATGTAAAATGTAGGAAGCAAAAAAAATATGGAAAATTGGAAGAGAGTGGCTGGAATATTTTAACCGTAGTGTTTTCACTAATTATGCATCAGTATTTTAGCCATAACTTGATCTGTACATATCCAAAAGAGATGATTTTACGTTCAAATTAAACTAGAGACATATGGTTACAAATTTCATGAAGGAATCTATTTTTAATTATGTCTTTAAGAGTTTCAAAATTTGACTTGAAGTTGAGTATTGGGTGCAGTTCAGTTTGAGAATAATAGGTAGTATTTTGTGTATAACTTGCAGAATACTGAGCCAAATTGTATGAAATTTGTGTCGTTAGAAACTTAATACATATGGGAACATTTGTTTAGAGAATGTATTGCTTAAATACCTCATTTTTTGTGTCAAAATTTCCATGTAAAATTGACCCAAAAGTTTGTCTTGAGAAAAAACTGGAAAGGCCATCAACATGAGTTATTCTTATGTTATGTGATGTTTGAAACAACAAATGATAAGGCACTTTCCTATGATGCATTTAAACTTGAATGGGACTTGAAATGAACTTAGTTTGAGGTTGAATAAGTTGATATAGTGTTGGATATGTATAAGTTGAATTGAGGATATATCATGGTGAAAGGATTGTTGATATCAAGTGTATAAAATCTAGAAATTTATGAATGTATAAGAATAAAAGTGTTCTTAGAAATGTTAATATGATTGCAAGGAGATGAGTAATGTGTATCAAGTAAGAATGAATGAGAGTTTGGATATTGTGTGATCTTATAATGTTAGAATAACATTGGTGAATGATTGTTTGATGATATTATAATAATCAAGTGTATTGAGCCATGAACCTTAATGCTTGATTGAGTGATGAACTTGGAATAAGTTTGTATTATTGAGGTTTAAATCTAAGTCCAAATTAGACATATATGAGCTTTGAAGTGTGGATGATCATAAGATGTGAATCAAGGACATATATCTGAGATTGTCATTGACCATGCATTGTACATAATCCATATATACATATGTGCATAAATGAGTACTTATATAATTGTGTAAAGTTGTGATGTGTGTAAATGTGTATGTGTTGCATGATATAGAAGGGCAAACAGAGCGACAACATCCAAATGTTGCCGAGACTTCGAGGCAATAGCTTTCAGGAGCAACCTATGAGTAACTTAGACGGTCTCACTTGAATAATTGTTTGTTTTAAATTATATTTTGAATTATTTTATGAATGTGATTGTGTTGATTTCGGACATTGAATGTCTGAGGCGTTTGATGCATGAATAAGATATTGAAAGTGTTCCTTGAATGTGAATTTGACTAAGTAAGTGTTACTCAACATGATTGTTGAATTCCGGAACAAGGTCTGAAGATAAATGTGAATATGAATATGAATGTGATGCATTTCATTGCATGAATGTATGACAACATAAAAGCTATTGTGGAGAGCTTAAAGCTCAGAATGTGATAAGACCCTCTGGCTCAGTTGTAATTGTACCTGGTATCGACTAAGGGATATGGGACAATCTCTGAATAAGCCTGGTATCCACAAGGGATATGGGCCAGTAAAAAGGCACTTGGTCATGTTATATACATATATATAAATCACCGGTCCTATTTTATATACATGTACAGGTACATATAATATATCCCTAGCATAAAGCCATTGATGTATATATATATATATATATATATATATATATATATATATATAGCTGTAACATCACATCTCAGTTCCAATTCAACTTCCAAATCCAAGGAAAGAAATATATACTAAACAGAAAACCAATAGAAAAGATGTAGTTAGTTGCATTGCTTACCATTTCAACATTTGATAATAAGCATTAGATTGCATTTGAATAAAAGAGTCTTTGAGTCTTTATCAAGTTCTTGAAGTGTAATCACTTTTAGTTATGGTATATAACAGTAGGACTCCATTAACAAGAAATGGTTGATTGGAGGTTGAATGGTTTTTTGTCTCAACTTTAAGTTATGAAGATTATGTTGCAAGAAAAGCTGTGTAGGGCAGGCATGCAACTTTTGAGAAGCTTTGGTTGATTTCAAAGATAGCTAGGTTGATAGAAGTGAAACTTTAGATTGTGAATCTATTTAATTTCCAACCTCCATACGATTTAGATGTCGAAATAATCATATATTAATCCACAATTCCTTTGTAATTGACACAATATAACATGAAATTTATGATTCAATGTTAGGACATTTTGGATAAAGAGTTAGGTCATTTCACTTCAAGAATCAATAGGTTTGGTTTTGAGCAAATTGGGATGAGAATGGCAACGTGCATGGGCAGGAATATGATCTTAATAATAAGAGCTAATTGATTATTGGAGTCTCTATGATTGGTTAGGTTTGACAAGAACAGGCCAACTCACTTGGCTATGAAAAGATGTACGTAATGTAAAAGTGTTGGAGTCTTAGAAGTCAAGAAGATCAAGAATAATAATTATGACAGTTAGAGTTAGTTTTTTTATGTTAAAGTCTGTTAATATTTATTCACAGAAATGTATAAATACATTGAGAAGAGATCAAATGAAACATTCCTATTCATTCTTCTCAATTCATCTTCTACAAGTTTATCATTCTCTATAGACATCATCGTAAAAATAAGAGTGGTATCAGAGCATTTTTAGAGGGTCTCAAGGGATTTGTCGAGTAGTTTTTGGAAGCTTCATCTGAACAAGAAGCTTGGACACCTCGGAGGAGTTTAGACATCAAGATGGAGGGAGTGCCAAGCATACAAACACCATTCTTTGATGGAGAATCCTATCAAATTTGGGCTGTGAAAATGTAAATGTACCTGGAAGGCCAAAACTTGTAAGAGCCGGTTGAGCAAGATTACCAGGCGGAACCTTTAGCATATAATGCAACCATCAACCAAATGAAGTTCCAAAGGGAAAGACTCACCAGAAAAGCAAGGGCTAAATCTTGCCTTTACTCTGTTGTAAATCCTTCTCTATTTACTAGAATTATGCATTTAAAATATGTAAAAGAAATATGGGAATACTTGAAAGCTGAGTACGAAGGTGATGAGAGGGTGAAGAGCATGAAGGATATTAACCTGATGAGGGAGTTTGATAAACTCCAAATGACAGAAGAAGAATATGTCAGGGTCTATGCTGGAAAGTTGCAGGATCTTGCAGATAGGATTAGACTTCTTAGAAGCAGATTTGAAGATGAGAAGATAGTCCAGAAGTTGCTAATTTCCCTCCCTAAAAAATTCGAAGAAACTATCATTTCTTTGGAAAATACTAGAGATATGGCAGACTTGAAGTTTTCAGAATTGCTGAGTTTCCTGCAAGCCCAAGAGTAAAGGAGAGCACTAAGGTTAGGGGAAGCAACTAAGGGTGCCCTCAGGGCAAGTCAGAAAACCAATGGTGAGGGGAAGAAAAAGTACTAGACCAAGGGTGGTTCAGATAGCAAGAAATATGAAAAGCAAGAACCTACAATATCTTCAGCTCAGTCCCAAAAGGACCTCTGCAAACACTATGGTAAGACAAACCATCCCCATTATAAATGCTAGAGAAGGCCTGATGTTAAGTGCAGGAAATGCAAAAAGTTTGGACGTATTGACAAGTTTTGTAGGAGCAAGGAGTAGTTATAGAACTTTAGAGAAGCCCACGTTGCTGCCAAAAAGGAGGAGGATCAGTTGTTTGTGGCTTCCTATCACAACACCAGCATTTCTACAAATAGTTGGCTTGTGGATAGCGGTTGCTCCAATCACATGACAAGCAATCTGAGTATCTTCAAAGGTCTAGACAAGAAGAACACCAGTAGAGTCAAAATTGCCAATGGCCACTTGATTTCTACTAAGGGTAGAGGAGTTGTTGTCATTGAGAGTATAAATGGTCCAAGGACACTTGAAGATGTTCTCTATGTTCTAAAACTTGAGCAGAACCTCCTCAATGTATCCCAGTCGATAGAAAAAGGGTATTAAGTCCTTCGTCAAAATGGTATCTGCACAATCTCAGCTTCAGATGATAAAATTCTGTTCAAGATAATGGCTAAGGACAGAAGCTATATACTGAACCTTCTCGAACAACAGCTAGTAGCACTCAATGCAAGTATTAAAGATGCAAGTCTCTGGCATAAGAGGCTAGGCCATCCTTATTGGAAGGGTCTTAAAAAGCTGACTGAATCAGATCTTGTGCAAGGAGTTCCAATCCTTAAGGAATCTTTGCAGGTGTGTACCACCTGCATATAAGGGAAGAAGGCCAGAGAACCCTTTAAGGACAGCAAGTGGAGAGCATCTGAGCCACTTGAATTAATTCATACTGATGTGTGCGGACCTCTGCCAGTTGAATCCCTAAGCAAATTGTTGTCACTTTCATTGATGACAAGTCAAGGTATTGTTGGATTTATTTCATGAAGTCCAAGGCCGAGGTATCAAAAATCTTCGAAAGTTTCAAGCAAATGGTAGAAAATTAAAGTGGGAAGAGGATCAAGAAACTCAGAAGTGACAATGGATCCGAGTTTTGTAATCAGAAATTCAAGATCTGTCAAGACAGTGGCATTGTGCATTAACTGACAGTGCCTTACTCACCTCAACAGAATGGGGTGAGTGAGAGGAAGAATAGAACTATTTTGGAGATGGTTAAATGTTTGCTCAAAGAAGAATCTCTACCTAAGTTTCTTTGGGTTGAGGCTGCAGCAACTGCTGTGTTTCTTCTTAACAGACTTCCCATTAAATCCTTAGAGAAGAAGACAACATATGAAGCGTGGCATATGAGGAAACCAAAACTGAAAAATCTAAAAATCTTTGGCTCTCCATGTTTCACTTATGTGCCCCAACTGAAGAGGAATAAACTGGACCCCAAGGCCACTGCAGGAGTCTTCATTGGATACTCAGAGGTGACTAAAGGACACAAAATCCTAATTCCCAGTAAGAAGGAAGTCAAGGTTAGCAGGGATGTGACTTTCCTGGAAGATGAGGTATGGGATTGGTCAAATTTAAAAGAAGACAGTACATAGATAGAAAGAGTGCTGTTAAGAAGAGTCAATCTGCCTGAAATTCCATCAGAAGAAGAGTTTGAAGATGAATCAGGACCAACAATAGGAGGAGAGGAAGCTCACTCACACGAAAGTGAAGAGGAGTCTATACCAGAAAACCAATTTGATGATGATCTTGAAGATCAGGTGGATCACATTCCAAAAAGAGGTACTAAACTCATTTCCAACATTTTTCAAGCTTGCAATATTACTCTTTGTGAACCAGCAAGCTTCAATGAAGCAAAAGAAAGAAAGGAATGGCTAGCTACAATGCAGGATGAGATCAACATGATGGAAAACAAATAGACATGAGAACTAGTAGTGAAGCCAGTTGACAGGAAGATTATTGGTGTAAAGTGGGTTTACAAGACCAAATTAAATCCTGATGGTACTCTCAACAAGTTCAAGGCCAGTTTAGTAGTTAAGGGGTATTCATAAGTAAGTGAAGTGGATTATTGACACTTTTGCAACTATAGCAAGGTTGGAGACTATCAGGCTCATTTTGAACCTATCTGTTGAAAGAGGTTAGCTTGTGCATCAATTAGATGTAGAGTCAGCTTTTATCAATAGAGAGCTGAAAGAGAAGATCTATATAGAGCAGCCTAAGGGTTTTGTTGTAGCAGGAAAGGAGGAGAAGGTTTACAGATTGAGGAAAGCCCTGTATGGGCTAAAACAAGCTCCAAGAGCTTGGTATGATAAGCTTGATACTTACTGGCAGCAGATTGGCTTCATCAGAAGTGAGTTCACTCTCTATATGAGAAAGCAGGAGGATAGACTTATTTACATGTCTGTATATGTTGATGATTTGTTGTTGACAGGAAATAATGCTAAGGAGATTGAAGGTGTTAAGCTCAAACTGAAGGGTTTGTTTGACATGACAGATTTGGGCTTAATGACACACTTCTTGGGAATGCAAAACTGTCAATATCAGAAAGGGATTTCTATTTGACAAAGGAAGTACATCAGAGAGGTGCTAAAAAAATTTCACATGGAGTGTAAACCAGTAAGTTCACCTATGAAGTGTAAAGAAAAATTGCAGAAGACAGATGGAAGCAATATTACAGATGAAGGTAAATTCAAAAGCCTCATTGGTAGCTTAATGTACATAACCTCTACAAGACCAGATGTCTAATTTCCAGTAAGCATGCTCTTATGTCACATGGTTGCACCAACTGAACTTCATATGACAGCAGCTAAGAGAGTCCTAAGATATCTCAAAGGAACCTATGATTTTAGTCTCAAGTATGGAAGAATAGGAAGCATGAAGTTGAGAGGTTATTCGGACATTGATTGGGGAGGATCTTTTGATGATATGAAGAGCACCACTGGTTATTGTTTCAGTTTGGCATCAGGGTGTTTCTCATGGGAATCGAAGAAGCAGAGTGTGGTAGCTCAATCTACAGTTGAAGCAGAGCTTATTGCAGCTACTGCTACTATGAATCAAGCTATTTGGCTCAGGAAAATGATGAAAGAGCTGTATATTTCATTGGAGAAGAGCACAAAAGTATTGATAGATAATAAAGCTGCATTGGCGATTTCACTAAATCCAATATTTCAAGGGAGAACAAAACACTTCAAGTTAAAGTGTTGTTTTCTGTGAGATATACAGCAAGGAGGAGAAGTTCGATTAGTACACTACAAAACAGAAGAACAAGTTAAAAACCTAGTCACTAAACCATTACAAGGAAGGAGGTTTAAGTATCTTCAAAAGTCAGTTTTGCTATCTCAAAACTCCTAAGATAGGAGGAGTATGTTGGAGTCCTAGAAGCCAAGAAGATCAAGAATAACAGTTATGACAGTTAAAGTTAATTTTTTTGTTAAAGTCTTTTAATATTTGTTGACAACAATGTATAAATACATTGAGAAGAGATTAAATGAAACATTCCTATTCATTGTTCTCAGTTCATCTTCTACAAGTTTATTATTTTCTATAGATATCAATGTAAAAATAAGAAAAAGGGACAGGGCAACCGCATGATTTACTTTAGAAAATGCTTGCTTTTTACCTCTAATGATGGACACGTGTAGAATTTCTTTTGCATGATCGGAGAAGATAACAAAAAGATGTAAGTGGAAAGTGAGTTAAAGATGCTTTTGTTTCGCAAAAAAAGATGAAATCTGGACCACAAAATGAGGAAAAAGGACCTGAAATGTACCTTCTTCTTTGACAAAGCCAAACAGGTCGGTCCTCTTTATTTTTCAACTTTTCTTCTTCGTCTTTACACTAAATAACTGTACATAAATAGTAATTTCGAGCGAGACTTTACGGCTTGCAATTACCAATCCTTGAAAAGAGGAAGAACAATCCAGGAAACCCTTTTGTTTTGAAGCAGAAAATTTTTGTTTGGGAACGTATGAGGATCAGTGTGTAGCTGTAGGAGCAATCTATGCTCGTGTGCTGTCTAATCATATTGATTAGATCTCATTCAAGTCGTTTGTTAGCTGTCAATTAGGTAATTCAAATTCAAACTTAATTAGCTGTAAATCAGGTAAGATTAGATTGTAAAGTTGTATTTAAACTCTTGTATTTTGTAAGTTAATACACGATTCTTTCACCAATTCTCTGTTTTATTATGGTTATCAGAGCCTAGTCACTCAAACGAGTTTGATCCTAATTTTTTTCTCTTTCCCTGCTTTCCTCCACCATGAACGGCTCCACCACAAATACTGTCAATTCTGACAACACCACTCCGATTGTGCAATTCAACCCGGTGTCCCAATTGCCCATCAAATTACTCGGGAGTACCAATTTTTCCACTTGGAAAGCGCAAGTGTCGATGCTTATGCATGGCCATGAGCTGTTCGGCCATCTTGATGGCTCACACATAGCCCCTCCTCGCACCATCGGTGCACCCCCTCAACCAAATCCAGCCTATAATCTCTGGTTTCGTCAAGACCAACTGATTCAAAATGCACTCATGGCTTCTGTTGACCCAACAATAGCCCCAACCATTGCCAATGCCAACTATGCATCCCACGCCTAGAAATCCCTCCACAACACTTACGCCAACAAATCTCAATCTCGAACTTTTAGCCTTCGTGATCAGCTTGCTCGACTAACCAAAGAAACCCAATCTATGACCGACTATCTACATCGAATAAAAGCCTTGGCTGATGAACTTGCCCAAGCCGGTGCTCCAATCGCGGATGACGAATTGGTTGTCCAGATTCTGAGAGGTCTTGGTACTGAATATCATGAGATATCCGCTGCCATCCGTGCCTGAGACACACCAATTTTATATGAGGATTTGTACGACAAACTTCTCGATCATGAAGTATTTATTCAACATGAAGAGGCAAAAAAGCCAGCTGCACCAATCACAGCTGCTGTTGCCACTCGAGATAAGGCTCCTACTTACCCAAACACTCGCCCAAATCGTCGCCATAATCAGCCATGGCGCTCCAAGGACCGAGGTGACAATCCGATTCCGCAATGGCGTAGCAATAATCGCAATAACAATTGGCGAGAAAGTAACTACCAAAGAGAATCTGTTAAGTGTCAACTATGCCAAAAACCAGGCCATGAAGCTAATGTTTGCAGGTCCAGATCTCACAATCATTTTGAAGCAAAGGCCAATTTTGCAATGGGGCATATGACTACTACAAGTCCATGGATTGTTGATTCTGGTGCATCGCATCACATCACTTCTGAGCCACATAACATGCCTGAATATATTGGATCCGACGGTATAACAGTAGGCAATGGTATGAAAATCCCCGTTACACATTCTGGTACTACACATTTAAACACATCCAATAATTCCTTTAAATTGTCTGATACACTTTGTGCTCCTAACATTAAAAAAAAACCTTCTTTCTGTCTCTCAGTTTTGTCGAGATAATCAAACTTCTATTGAATTCTTTCCATCTTTTTTGTGTGTGAAGGATATCCGCACGAGGACGCCGTTGGTGCAAGCCTGGAGTAAAGATGGCTTGTATGAATGGCCCCAACCGTCACTCCCATCTGCCCATACTGCCACCAAAACCACCTCCCTCTCCACATGGCACCACTGCTTAGGACATCCTCATTCTAGAGTTTTGAATTTAATTTGCAGCAAGTATTCCTTACCAGTTTCAAACTGTGACAAATTTACATCTTGTGATTCTTGTCTATGTAATAAAGCTCATCGTTTACCGTTTCAAGAATTCAATTTTTTGAGTACAAAACCTTTGCAAACAATTTTCAGTGACTTATGGGGTCCTTCGCCCATTGTTTCCATTGACAAAAAATGCTATTACTGTGTCTTTGTTGATCAATTTACCAAGTACATGTGGATTTTCACTCTGAAACAAAAAAATGAAGTTCATCAGATTTTCCAATATCTTCACCCACTATTGGAAAAACATTTTGACCACAAAATTCTTTCGTTTTACACTGATGGTGGGACTGAATTCAAAACTCTTGACACTTACCTTAAGACGAATGGAATTGAACACCTTGTTACCCCACCATACACTCCTCAAAGAGTAGCTCTTGTCGAGCGTCGTCATCAACACATTGTCGAGACAGCAAAAACACTTCTTCATGCTGCCAGTTTACCATCGAGTTTTTGGTCATTTTCCTGTCACCATGCCGTCTATCTCATTAATCGAATGCCTACTACCCTTCTTGCCAACCAGTCCCCATATGAAGTGTTATTTAACAAATCACCTACCTTTGCCACATTGAAAACATTTGGTTGTCTCTGCTATCCATAGCTCAAACCTTACACCACCAACAAACTTGATCCCAAATCCAAGCCTTGTGTCTACCTTGGCCTGTCGCTCACCCATC
>JAOTAX010000197.1:37809039-37826005 GCA_025629825.1 Erythroxylum guanchezii
ATGCTATGATCCAATCCACAATAAAATATATCTCTCCCGTGACGTTACCTTTGTCGAGAATGAGTTTCCTTATCAGTTCAAGTTTCATCACTTACAACCTCAAACTAGATTACTCGAGTGGGATATGTCCCTGATCATCCCACCAACTTTGCCACCACCCAGCCCTCCTTTGAACCTCGACCTTCTGCCTCCCATTCAGCCCCAATCCATACCAGTCCAGAAAGCTTCCCCACCGCTGCACTTGTCCTCACAAGCTGTTGACTCCGGCACTGCAACAATGGCTCCGAGCACGGTATCAGGTACTTTTTTTCTCCTTCCACCGATCCACCAGAAACGTCTCATCCCTCTCTGCCAAGCACACAACCTGTTGTTACCACCACATCTACGCTGCTAACTCCCACTCCACCCACTGTTCCCGAACCCTTCCAACCAACAATCCCGATCCCTACCACTCAATGACGACCAGTAACCCGATCCCAAAACAACATATACAAACCAAAGCCCAAACACAATTACCTGACAACCGTTGCTCCCTCGGTCACCCCGTCCACTGTTAAGCAGGCCCTAAAACACCAACAGTGGCGTGATGCCATGAAGTCTGAGTATGATGCATTACTAAGTAATAAAACATGGGAATTAGTTCCTCATGATCCTAAGAAAAATGTTGTAGCATATAAATGGCTTTTCAGGATAAAGCGGAAACCGGATGGTTCGATTGACAGATACAAGGCCAGGCTAGTTGCAAAAGGATTCACCCAACGCCCCGGTATTGACTATCACTCTACTTTCAGTCCGGTTGTCAAACCGACAACTATTAGATTGGTTCTGTCCATTACTATTAGTCAGAATTGGGTTCTTCGGCAGCTTGATGTGAACAATGCCTTTCTCCAAGGCGAGTTACAAGAGGAGGTCTATATGGCTCAACCACCGGGTTATGAGTGTTCTGACAAGGTCGACCATGTTTGTCGCCTTCGAAAGGCGATATATGGGCTAAAACAGGCTCCTTTGGCTTGGTACATGGCTCTTACTCAACACTTGCTGTCATTTGGTTTTGTAAAGTCAAAATCGGATCCCTCTCTGTTTATTATGCAATTTGGACATGTTTATCTAGTTGTTCTTGTTTATGTCGATGACATCATAGTGACAGGAAACAATGACTCGGTTGTCACTCGGTTTATTGCATCCCTTGCGCGGTGCTTCTCGATTAAAGACTTGGGCAATCTGCATTACTTTCTTGGCATGGAAGTTGTTCGAAACTCAAGGGGCATCACCTTGTCTCAAGCTGGTTATCTTAGTGACCTTCTGCAAGCAGAAAACATGCAAGAGTGCAACGCTGCTGCCACACCCATGAGTAATTCATCGACACTAACTTTGGTTGATGGCTCGGTTAAGTGTGATGCTACGCGATTTCGACAAGTGCTTGGCAAATTGCAATATCTATCTCTCACTCGGCCGAATATTAGTTACTCGGTTAACAAGCTGTCTCGGTTCATGCATTCACCAACTGAACAACATTGGAAAGCACTTAAACGACTGCTACGATACCTACGAGGTACTATTCACTACGGTCTTCAACTACAAAAAGAATGTGATCGCAGCTTATCTATGTATTCTGATGCTGATTGGGCCAGGGACGTGGATGATTGACACTCTACCTCTGGCTATATCCTCTTCTTTGGCAAGAATCCAGTTAGTTGGATGTCAAAGAAGCAGCAAACCGTCGCACGCTCCTCTACTGAAGCTGAGTTCAAGGCAATTGCCAATGCTGTCTCCGAGGTAATCTGGGTTCAAAACCTTCTTCATGAGCTGCACATACCACTTCCTAAACCTCCGACAGTACTTTGTGATAATGTTAGGGTGCTATACTTGAGTCATAATCCGGCAATGCACACTCGGATGAAACATGCTGCTGTTGACTTCCACTATGTTTGTAACAAGGTGATGCAGCAACAGCTCAGTGTCGTTCATGTTCATGCTCGTGACCAGCTAGCTGATTTGCTCACCAAACCGTTGTCCAAGTCCTTGTTCCATCATAATCTCTCCAAGCTTGGTGTCGTCTCCACTCCACAGCTTGCGAGGGGCATGTAGGAGCAATCTATGCTCGTGTGCTGTCTAATCATATTGATTAGATCTCATTCAAGTCGTTTGTTAGCTGTCAATTAGGTAATTCAAATTCAAACTTAATTAGCTGTAAATCAGGTAAGATTAGATTGTAAAGTTGTATTTAAACTCTTGTATTTTGTAAGTTAATACACGATTCTTTCACCAATTCTCTATTTTATTAGTAGCCTCCAAAGATGATAATCTACTCCATTAAGACTGTAGTAGGTTGAATTGTCACAGAATGCTGATATATTTTTGTTGTCTGATCTCTGGGCAAATACAAATAAAGTATCACTCAGTGTCATGGACAGATATAAAGCAGAAACTATTTGCTTTACATATTCACAAAAAGATAAAAGATATATGGATGGGATAATGAAGAAAAAAAAACAATGTCTTTGTTGCAAGTTGTTGCCTTGTCTTACACTCATTTGCCAACTTATGAATCGATTTTGAAGTGAGGTATTTATCTACTTTTAAACACTATCCATCACCATATGTGTTCGCTGGTACTTGTTAATATCTAGGAAAACAAGCTCCTAACTAGCTATCAGGAGCATTAATTTCTGGTTTTAATCTTCAATCTACATGCGATGTTGTCCCAAGTAGAACTGTATCTGACCTATAATAATGAACTATCATGGTCCTAAAGTACATGTGCACTTAAGGAAGCTTTTATGAGCAATTGTAGAGGACCAATGATGGACATGGCAGAGACCTCATTAGGTGTGTCCGGCTTATATCACCTCTGAGGCCAAGAAAACTAGCCGATGTTGCCATCAAAACGAAATATTTAATACTTCTGCTTAAAATGATATGTTGGTTCTAATGAAACTGTTACTCTATGCATTATGTAAAAATGGAGTGTACGGTAAGAGATGGGTTGGATGCCTGAAGCTTTAAATAAAGTTGTGATCAGAAACTCTGATCTGTTGGATTGTGAGAGCAAAATGGTATGCAGATATATTACAATTAGGCCATAATTGCGTTTACAGGGATACTGTTAGATATACTGACACGTGAAGAATGGAAAATTGATGAGCTCAATGAATGCTCGACAAAACTAAAATTTTGATCTTGAGTCACTAGGGTTATAATCTTCCCATGTTCATAGATTTTATGGGGGAAAAAACAGGAAGAAAAATGAGAATATCAGCATCAGAACTGCACTGCTACTTGTTAAGATAAGGGGAGGATCCTCTGTCCGTTTACTATGATCAATCATATTCGATGGCTACATAAAGTTGTTATTAGAATATTTTCTTTAAGCACAGATTTTATGCTGATTTAGTTTAGATGTTATCCGATTTTTGAATTTTGATTAGAGAAAGATTGTATAAATTGACAAGCTTCTGCTAAATAAAAGTATAGAGTCTTTTCTATACATATTTCTTCATAAAATACAGCAACAAAGTGGTATCAGAGCTCTCTTGATCTTAAGGAGTCTCTAAACTTACAAACTTATAACTCATAACTCACTCTACGCCTTCCCACACTACAAATCAAAAACCACATATTAATGGATTCATAATCATTGCTCACTGCTATTACTCTACCAGTGTTTGATGGTAGAAATTATCTAAGTTGGGCTGTTCGAATGGAGGCCTTTGTTGAAGTGAATGACTTGTGGGAAGCTATCGATGAAGACTACGACGTTCCGAACTTGCCTGCAAATCCAATGATGGCTCAAATCAAAATCCACAAAAAAAAAAGAAATAGAGGAAGTCCAAAGCAAAAGCTTGCCTGTTTTCAGCAGTCACACTAACAATTTTTTCCAAAATCATGACGCTCATGACGAGTAAAGAAATTTGAGATTTCTTAAAAGAGGAATATGCAGGGAATGAAAGAATCAAAGGAATGCAAATGCTCAATTTGATCAGACAATTTGAGATATAAAAAATGAAGGAGTAAGAAACAATCAAGGATTACTCGAACAAGCTCATTGCCATTGCCAATAACGTAATATTTCTTGGTTCTAATTTTGATGATTCTAGAATAGTTCACAAAATTCTAGTAACTATCCCAGAAAGATTTGAGGCTACAATTTCATCACTCAAAAACTCAAAGGATTTGGCAAAAATTAGTTTGGCAGAATTGTTAAGTGCATTATAGGCACATGAACAAAGGAGACTCATGAGGCAAGAAGGAATCGTGGAAGGTACTTTTCCAGTAAAGTCATTCAACAAAAAGAGGATTAATAACAACAATGCTCAGAGATTTCCACCATGTTCGTATTGCAAGAAAACAAATTATCCAGGATACAAGTGCTGGTGGAGGCCAAATGTAAGATGCAACAAATGTGGACAACTAGGACATTTTGAAAGGATATGTAAAGCTCAACAACATATGGGAGAAGCCAAGCAAGCTGTAAACGATTAACTTGAGGAGGAGGAGTTATTTGCAGCATCATGCCTAGCCAACTACAATTCAAATAAAAGCTGGCTTATTCATAGTGGTTGCACAAATCACATGAAGTTTGATAAAAGGATGTTCAAAGAAATTAATACAAGTTTTATCTCCAAATTCCAAATTGGAAATGGAGACTACATTGAAGCAAAAGGAAGGGGACTATAACAATTAAAGGGCATTCAGGTTTGAAGTTCATTTATGATGTCTTATATGTTCCTACAATAAACAAAAATTTGTTGAGTGCTCGTCAGTTGCTCAATAAAGACTTTAAGGTACTGTTTGAAAACGACTACTGCATGATTAAGGATGCAATGAATAGAGAAGTGTTCAATATCAAAATGCAAAATAAAAGATTTGCATTGGATTTTATGAAAGAGAACCACGCTAATGATGTTGAGAAAGATATAATTAACACGAAGACCTCTATATATGATGAAAACAAAATGAGTTCTTCAAGTTCAAGAACATCTACAAAAAAGGCCAACAAGGTGGATCACTCCTTTATGGAAGATAAAGGAAGATTTGACTGCTTGAAAATGACAGATGGAAAAGTTCATGAGAAGCCTGACAGCGAAATTGTGGGAGCACAAACGAAAAAGAAAAAAAAAAGATGCTTGGAGTTTGCAGTATCAAAGTTAAGGAGGAGTGTTGAACATGTGACTTTGAAACAGTCAAAGTTGTTATCAGAATATTTTCTTTAAGTGCAGATTTTATGCTTATTTTATGTTGATTTAGTTTAGATGTTATCCGATTTTTAAATTTTGATTAGAGAAAGATTGTATAAATTGACAAATTTCTGCTAAATAAAAATATAAAGCCTTCTCCATACACATATCTCTTCATAAAATAAACCAACAAAACTCTGTCCTTTTTATCCTATTCAACCACATCTAATCCATTAGAAAGAAAGACTGTCCAACCATTTCCAATGGCTAAAACGAAGATGGTAGGTTAACCGTAAGTCACCAATCAGTAAGATGTGACGCCAAGAAAAGAAGCTTAAATCTTAGTAAATTTGGTTTTGATGTATATAGAGCATGCCAATATGTATAATAGCAATCAGGTTCAATTTTAAAATTATTAATTTAGTAATCCTAAATAAAAAATGTGTCCTTTTTAAAAGTGAGATAATTTTATTTGAAAAATGATGTCCGGTTTAATTTTAAAATCATCAGTTTCGTTGGTTCGATTAGAAAATATATTTTTGATTCAGTTTACGTTTGCAACCGTTATGAATAAAAATTAACTAATTCTATCAGAATAAGTAGGAACTGATCTATTTTTTGATTAAATTTATGTTTATAATTATTATGAATAAAAATCGGTCGATTAAGTAATAAATTGATCAATTTTTCTGAACTAAGAGTAGCATTCATTCGTAACTCTTTGTTGATCACCACAACAACAACCTTCGCTTAAATGACACCAGGAATATCAGACCTATCCAAAGTAGCAAGCAAATCAATAATCTCTTTATCGACCTCAATCTAGTGGCCTTTGATTATGATGTTGATTTATGTCCTACAACCAATCGCTTTGGTTGTAGTTTAGTGACAAATTATTTAAGACATTCTTTATCTTTTACATTGTTTAGATGTATATGATAAAGTCCATGGGATAATTGTTCATTGCAAATGAAATTATAATGAGGTTATAATTATTGATTCATATTGCATTTATGTATTATTCCTAAATGTTCCTAGTCATTGTTCTATTAAGATTGGACATTAATAGAAAGGAAAAAGACTAGCACACATTTTGTTTTTCCTTATGAAGGAAGTAGTCGATCTCATAAGCTAAAGTATAGAGATACTTAAACAAACGTGTCGGTGCTTGCTAGAGAACAAGTTCACTAAACAGACCCGATATGAGAAATCCATTTGAAACATTACTTGTATGTCTATGGAATTTTCATTGTGATGATTGTATAAGTGATCCTTTGACTTGAGGTCATCAAAGTTATCTTGTATAGGGATTGCTATATTTTAATATTACTTATGATCTATTTAATCATAGGTCGCTTAATCGGTAGTCATTGGATGTAGCATGAATTATGTAGAGATAGTTGAATGATCAAGATATGATTCATCACCCTAAGTAATTAGGGAGAATGTTTCGTTATTCTCGATTAATATTGATTCAAGAAATCTTTGGCCAAGGTAAAATGATGCTTTGTAAATAGTTTACAAATGTCATTAATTGAATCGATAGCTAACGACGTAGAACTAATATGATTAGACTCAAAATAGAGTAGACATTAATTTCATGCTCTATATCTAATCGAAATATTGTATGATGAAATGAATGAATTATACGGAAAAAATTATGCACAGAAAAGTTAGTTAAAACCACTTTGACATTTCTAAATATTTGGGTGGTCATGATGCATTGCTAGTCGCCAATCTTGATATATGATTATAAATTGTCTAATTGAAAAATTAAAGATAAATTAAAAGGAGTTTTAATTTATCTTATTTTAATTATTAATTAAAATTAGATTTTATAATCATTGCCAGCATATTTAGGAACCTAATGGGTCTGACGTATAAAATGGGTTGAAGAGAGCAAAGTTAATTTAAAGTTTGAGAAACTTTATGATTAAATATGAGATATTTAATAAATAAGGATCGATATGAGATATTGAATCTTATATGAGCATAATTGGTGTTTAATTATAATTATTTGTAATTTTAATTAAAGTTTAATTGAAATTATAATTTAATTTCAATTAAATTGCTAATATAATTTCAATTAAAATACTAAAACGTCTAAAACTTATTATAAATAGGCTTAAGCTCTTTGGAGCTAGCACTTCTTGCTTAACCCTCTCTGTAAGAGTTAAAGAGTTCTCTCAACCTGTTCTGTAAATACCGTTAGAGGTTGAACACTTGTACAACTACGGTAATTGAGATGGATCAGTTTCGAGAACAGTTCGAAGGATATGACAAGACAAAGATTAAGTTTCGGAATAAAGTATGAATTAAATTTCTGCTTTATTATAATTTGTGATGATCATTTCATAGAATTAAATAGACCTTGGTTTTTGGGAAATCAAAAGTAACGAAAAAATTTCGTGATTATTTCGCTGCAGTCGGGATCAGATCTTAATTCGGTTTCCTAACATATGGCACATTGGAAGCAAAGTTCATGCGATGGCTGGCACTTTTCCTCGTCCTCTTGGAGCTTGAGCAATATTCCTCAAACTAGACCCTTTTGGATCCGCTTCGTATGTGGTGAGTGAAGAACCCTGCAATCTTGTTCTGGAGGTGCTTCGATTGTTAGTGAATATATAAAATCAATTAAGTTGGCCTCACACAACAACTTAAGCTATTGTGTTGAAATGGTCACTTAATATGTTATCAGAGCTTTTGTGACCAAATGGTTGTGAGTTCAAATCCTACCACTCACCTATTATTCAGCACAAAGTAGAGTGAACCTGTGCAAGTTTCAAGCCCAAAGGGCTTTCACTTAAGGGGGTGTGTTAGTGAATATATAAAACCAATTAAGTTGGCCTCACACAACAGCTTAAACTATTGTATTGAAACGGTTACTTAACATCGATAGGATGATAGCGACTTCTTTGATCACCTTCTGGTTTGTGTGTAAATCTATAGTCATGCAGGAGCAGTAGCGTTCTATTACTTAGCGTGATGATCTTCACTACACGACCAAACAACACAGGAAGCAAAATAATATAATGACCAATTACTCTGTTAGTGAAGTGAAGCATGCCATATCAAAGGGAAAATATTCAGCAGGTGAGGGATTTACAGTGACGGGTGTTAAGGTGAGGATACACAGTACCGTTGTTCATAAGGTTAGAACAGTCTCTCTGTAGCTCCAATCCAGTTATTATCATAATTTCTACTAAATTACTTAAATACTTGTAATGGTAATTAATAATCATAGTTTATAATCATTTCACTAATTGTTTAGATCTAAATGCTTAATTATGTTAGCAACGAACAAACTAATAATAACAGCTTGTTGTCCATTTTGGGTCTTAAGAAGAAAGTGCTCAACTTTTGTGAATCAGATCCAACTGTTGGGTTGAGTTGGGAACGAAGAAAACCAGCCTAAATAGGATCATTTAGCTTTATGTCATAAGCCCATTGGACTCGTAATGAGTGGGAAAGAATACTGTATGGTACGCTAACTAACTTCCTGGGTTCGGTGTGCTTAGCAATGTTTTTCTTCTCACGGTAGGTTTGAGATTTTTTTCCCTCTTGTTTCCAATAACAAGTCCATCGTCCTAGTTTTCTTTCTTATACAACACCTGGTCTGTAGTCTTTCTTGGATATTATGGCTACAAACGCAGAGGAAGATAGATTGGTTCAAGAGATGTATCAACAGTTAAACTTGAAGGAGGAAGAGAGGGTCTTAGAATATGCAGAGGAAACAGCGATGGGTGTACAGGACCAGCAAGAAACGATCTTCAAACATTGTGTGGTGGGATGCTTATTAACGGAAAAAATGATAAATTTTGTGATCTTTAAGCATGTTATGGCGAGTGTGTGGCGTCTTGTTAAAGGACTTCTGGTTAAGGAGCTGGGCAACAACGTCTTCCTCTTCCAATTCTTCCACCACCTTGACGTTGAAAGAGTGATTAAAGATGGGCCTTGGAATTACCAGCAAAATTCTCTGCTACTGCATGTTTTACAACCACTTGAAAACCCTCATCAAATAGAGCTGATTAAACTGGTATTATGAGTCTAGATCCATAACGTCCCAAATGGCTTTATTTTCAAGAAGGTAGCTGGTGATGCAAGAAACTATAATATTGGGGAGTACATAGAGTCTGATCCACGCAATTATTCACTTATATGGTGTGACTTCATGCATATCAAGGTGGCCATTGACATTCGCAAGCCACTGAAACGCAAACTGCTTATTAAACAGACAGGAGGAGAGAACGTATCTTTGGAATTTAAGCATGAACTGAATACGTTCTGCTATTTTTGTGGTATAGATGGTCATACTAATAAATTCTGTCGTCTCCTCTATGACTGCTACCAGTTCCCGAAAGAGAAGTTTGCATATGGTCCTTGGCTAAAGGTTGATTCAAGGCGTCAAATTCATGTAGGAGCCAAATGGTTGCGATCAGAAAATGACCTTACCCCTGGAAGTGAAAATGGAGCTACAGAAATTCCATCGAGGACTGATCAGCAGCGAGGAATCCACACTGATTTTGGAGATCCCACTAATATTGCCGAGATTCATGGTTTTCAAAATTCAAACCCATATGATAAAGATATGCTACGATAGGGATCAATCATTAATGATACGGCAGATCAACGGCCTAGTACATCGCAAACAACGAACTCATAAATTCAACTCTCCCTTACCAGATGATCACGGATTATAATAGAGTCGTGGAGTCTAAACGAAGGCGTCTACAAGAGACACCTGGGTCTATACAGGAGCTGATGACTATGGAAATGGAATTGGTAGAAAATACAATTGAGCCAAAAAACTTGCAAATGGTGGGTTTTGGTTCCCAGGCCCACCTAGAGTTATGAGTACACTAAGTTGGAACTATCGGGGCTTGGGAATCCACGCACAGTTTGGGTTTTAAAGAACCTTGTATCCGAAAAGAAGCCCAACTTTATTTTTCTTATGGAAACAAAAATAAAAAAAGAACGAGTTTTACAAATTAAATCAGCTCTGGGTTTTAGTGGTTTGTTTATTGTGGATCCAGTGGGTATGAGTGGAGGCTTAACATTAATGTGGAAGGAACAGAATACGGCTCGGTTAATAAGTTACTTTAATCACCATATTGATATTGAGGTTGAAATCGAAGGGATGAAACGGTGGCGCTTAACAGGTTTCTATGGCTTCCCAGAATGCAACAATAGGCGCCAAGGCTGGGACTTACTCAGATAACTCTCATCTTAGTCCACGCTACCATGGTGTGTTATAGGAGACTTCAATGACATTATGTTTTTATCAGAGAAGCAAGGGAATACCTCTCATCCTAAATCATTGATGGAGGGTTTTCGCATAGCTGTATCTGATTGCCATCTTCATGACTTGGGTTTTGAGGGTCCTCAATTCACTTGGGAGAACTGTAGAGAAGGAGTTGCAATAGTGAGGGAACGACTGGACCGTTCATTGGGGACACTTTCATGGTCCTCCATCTTCCCAATGGCCACACTGTCTGTTTTATAATCAGCGTTCTCTGATCATCTTCCAATATTTCTTTCCCTGGGTGTTACATTGAAGAGATACGTGCAGAAACGTTTTCAATTTGAATCAAAATGGATTCTCGAGGGTGAGTGCAAACAACTGGTAAGCAGCGGGTGGACTGATGGTACGTTTGCGTGTCTTCATGATCGTCTTACTTGTTGCTCCCAGTATTTACAAGCTTGGGCACAGTCATATCATTAGGACTTCTATAACAGTCTTCGCGCAACAAAACGTCAATTGGCCTTTTTGCGAAGACAACCTATTCTAAACATGGAACTCCTACAGGCTACAGAGAAAACATATGGTCACTTATTACTACAAAATGAGATGTATTGGAAACAACGTTCAAAACAACATTGGTTAGCAGCGGGATATTCTAATACCAGGTTTTTCCATATGATGGCGTCACATAAAAATCTAAAAAACTTAATTTCTCAACTTCAGAACAACAATGGAGAGTGGGTTAATTGGGACTCAGGACTACTAGAGCTAGTAGTGAACTATTACCAAGATCTTTTTACGTCTTCAAATGGTGATCCACAACCACTTCTACGGTGCTTGGAATCTAAGGTGACGTCCTCACATAATGACTTATTATTGGCTCCTTACACTGGGGAGGAAGTACGTCAAGCCTTATTCTCTATACACCCATAAAAATCCCCAGGACCCTACGGTTTCAACCCAGGTTTCTTCCAAACGTATTGGGATATAGTAGGAACGAAGGTCACTAATGAGTGCTTACAGTGTCTAAATGGAAACGCTCCGATGCCTGGACAGAACCGCACTAATTTGATCCTTATTCCAAAAACGAAAACTCCAAAGACAATAGCTAATCTGCGTCCTATCTCTTTAAGTAACGTCATTGATCGAGTTTTCTGCAAGGCGATGGCTAACAGATTAAAGCTAATTCTGCCGCAGGTCATTGCTGATACTCAGAGTGCTTTCATCCCTAACCGACTGATTATGGATAACATAATTGTGGCATATGAGTTATTCCATTCACTCAAACGAAAAACTCAAGGTCGTCTTGGTTTCCTTGCTCTAAAAACGGACATGAGCAAACCATACGATATAATTGAATGGACATATCTGAGATTAATCATGTTGAAATTGGGTTTTGATGAGTTACGGGTTACCAGAATTATGAGGATAGTCACGTCCGTATCATACTATTTTATCCATGGAGCAGAGCATGACCCTTTAATTCCTGGTAGGGGCTTACGTCAAGGCGATCCCCTTTCACCATACCTTTTTATTCTTTGTACAGAAGGTTTATCCGTCATTTTATCTAAATATCAAGCACAGGGTCGTATCCATGGGGCTCTGGTTGCAAGAGGAGCTATTCTGGTGTCTCATCTTTTCTTCGCCGACGATGCTCTTTTTTTTACTCGAGCTACAAGAGAAGAGGCAGTACAACTGCAAGAGTGTTTACATCTTTATGAGACAGCTTCAGGGCAATAAATCAATCTCTCAAAATCCGGGGTTTCTTTTACACCTAATACAGAAGCGACACTCAGAAGCCAGGTTTGTAAGATTTTGGGAGTTAATGAGCAGGAATGTCAAAATAGCTACTTGGGAATGCCATCTGTTATTGGCCAAAATAAAAGACAGGTCTTTCAGTATATAGTGGAAAATTTAACAAAGCGGGTGCAGGGTTGGAAAACAAAATTATTATCAAAAGCCGACAAGGACGTTCATTTGAGAACGATGGCGCAAGCAATGCCAAATTACATCATGTCCCTTTTTCTATTACCCGTTGATACATGTAAGGAATTGGAAACTTTAATGAATAGATTCTTTTGGCACAATGGAGGTATGGAGAACAATGGTATCAAGTGGCTTCGGTAAAGACGTCTCGCAATTCCAAAGATTCATGGAGGTTTAGGATATCGTGACCTGCAACAATTTAACCTTGCTTTACTAGCAAAACAAGGATGGAGGTTGATTAAATACCCCAACTCCTTTGCCGCAAAAATACTGAAGGCCAGATACTTCCCAAATTATGAGTTTTTCACAACACCTCTAGGCAACAACCTTGCTTTACTAGCAAAACAAGGATGGAGGTTGATTAAATACCCCAACTCCTTTGCCGCAAAAATACTGAAGGCCAGATACTTCCCAAATTATGAGTTTTTCACAGCACCTCTAGGCAACAATCCAAGCCAGATTTGGTGAAGTATATGTCAAGCACGACCTATCTTATTGCAGGGATGTCGAAGATGTGATGGGGATGGTGCTACCATCAATATATGGTGAGATTCCGAGTTAATGGATGATAGGGATCCTACTATTCAGACGGAATACTTGGAAGACCGAAAGATGAATATGGTCGCCGATCGCATGGTAGGACGACAATGGAATGAACCTTTGATTCGCAATTCTTTTAACCCATGGGATGCAAATCTCATTTTACAAATTATGTTGAGTCTCTCAATTAATTTGGATGATTGGGTATGGACAAAAAATAGGAAAGGTGAATATCAAGTCAAAGATGGCTACAGACTTAGCACCGAGATGGCTAATGAAAATTTTTTAGTTGCTGACTTCCCATGGGAAAAACTCTGGAAAGTTCAAGTTCAAAGTAAAGTATAGATCCTTCTTTGGCGTCTCATACGCAATATATTTCCGTGTAGAGCCACCTTGAGAGAGCGGCATATGCTTTTAAATGATATATGTCCTATTTGCGTAAAGGTGCCAGAAACAACATTACATGCTTTTTATACCTGTGATTTCGCCCAATCCGTTTGGCTACTATCAAATGTGGGATGGCACGCTATTTCCTCTTTGCATGAATGGCTTACGAACGTGGTTACATCTTTCTCACAATCACACCAGGAGGAGATTTTTATGATTATATAGAGTCTGCGGGTTTATCGCAATGAAGTTATGTGGTCGTCGCAGTTTCACTCACATCGTTTCATCCTTAGTCGAGCACGGACGACACTCACTGAATGGAAGGCAGCAAAATCGTCAACTACTACCAGCGTACCACAAAGTCCACGCCCTTCGGCTTGGTAGGAGGCTCCAGCTCCGAATCAATTCAAGTGTAACGTTGATGTGGCTTTGTTGGAAAATGGGTATTATGGCCTTGGTATGCTTATCCGCAACTCTTAAGGGCATAATTGTGCTAGTAAATTGATGACGCTCCTAGGTTGGCGAGATCCACAAGTTGGCGAAGCACTTTGTTTTCGGGAAGCTTTGAGCTCAATCAAATCTTTATCTTTTTTCCCCATATGCGTGGAAATGGATTATCAGGTCGTTACCCAATTTTTGTCATCTATGCATATATTTTCTTCTTATTTTTCAATGATCATTCAGGATTGTAAAGCTCTTCTACATGAGCTATTAATTGTCGATCTCTTTTGTGTTTGATAGAAAACCAGCAAATCAAGTTGCTCATACCATAGTTAGGGCAGCTAATTCTATGTCTAGCGTTGAGTGGGGGGTATGCCATCCCTCTTTTGTTAGCGTTAAAAAACAACTTTCTGTGTTTGGTTTATAATTTTAAGCCCAATTTCGTGTCACATTAAAATAAATATACATGACAAGAGTCATTTACGCGGCATCTTAAAAGTTCTAACATACATAATCATTTTGACTATAATCCAGTTAACAATTAAATAAAATTAAATATTTTAAAATATAATTAAAAGAAACTATCTTAATTTATAAAAAAATTTAAAATTTAATTAAAAAAGGAGATTATTAAATAAAAATTAACAAGTTTATTTTGGTTTATAAAAATTGATTAATTTACTAAAATCGGTGATTAATTAATAAATTGATCAGTTTTTAAGAATAAAAATAATTAAAGTAAATCGAATTGAAAATTTAAAAACTGAAAAATTGACCGGTTCAATTATAAAACATTAAAATTAATTAATTAATTAATTTAAAATTTTACTGACTGAATTGGTTAAAAATTTTAATCATTATTATTAATAAAATAATTCATTTTAGTCATAACAAAGATTTAAGTTTGATTTAAATTTGATTAAATTTAAATTAATGATCAAGCTAAGTCAGGGTTTTGATAGTTTGAAATTCAACTCATATCATTTTTCAGGAATGCTGTCGAGCCATAAGTACTAGAGAAGCTCACATTGCAATCCGCAGTCAATTCACAAGAAATTTGTGGTAGTGGGAGTGGTAGATATGGTCGCCATTAATTGCAAACGCAGGGTACAGAGCCGTTGTTGAGCAGCCGACTGTACCAGAGAAAAGGGGTTGGAAGTTGGAACGCTAGTTTCTGTAAGAGTGTTATTTTCATAAAAGCTCTGTTGATAAAAGCGCAACCAAACGGGCCCTTATACTACTTAGTTTTATTCTATGGATTATATATATATATATATATGTATTAATAAGATTTCATTAAATAAGGTAAGAATTGATTTGCTAAAACAAAAGATATAATTTTAAAAAAGGAAAGTTTATGAACCTTGTCTAATGATGTCGTTTGCTTTTCTTAACAGCGTGGGTGTGGTGGTAATAAGAGGTCCATAATCTGATTTAAAATTTAAGAAAAGTTAGAATTATTTTTCATTTTTAGTTTAGTGTAATCTTAATAAAGATATTATCGAGAATGAGTCTCGGAACAAAGTTACAAAAATAACTTCTTTGTAAAAATATAAAAAGAAGGTAATGATGAAGAAACAGATAAAGTTCCTCTTTTGTAACTAAAAGATCATATGTTCGAGTTATTAAATCAGTCTCTTTATAAAAATGCAAAAAAATAAATTGCTTACAATTGTCTCTTTATAAAAATGCAAAAAAATAAATTGCTTACAATTGACATTACTCGACTCGACTTTAACTTAACACATCGTTATCTATATTAAATCTAATAATAAGTCAAATTTAATGATAAAAATCTAGAAAAAAATTATATTTATAAATATCTTAAATATCGGTCAACTTATAATTAATAATTAATAATTTTATTGCATATTATTATTTGGAACGAGAGTAGAAGATACATAATCATCTTTTGTTTATATTTTAAATATTTATTATAGTTTAATTATTTATTATAATAACAGGTTATTATTATTTGAATGCCAATTGAAACACTCTAACTTAATTAATGTTCAAAAAAAAATTCATCAAGTAAATTATATATTTTTATACTTAAAAATATGAAAGTGTAGGACGTTTCTCTTTCTAGTCTGTTCAAGAACAAGCCCATTTAGGTGATATAGTGTTTGAGATGAAATGATATGTTTTGAAAATCAAATTAAAGTTAAGACGAGAAGATAAGAGGTTTAAAGTTTAAGGTTTAAAAGTGGGGATGCTAATTTTTGACCCATGGGCTTAAATTTAGTCATTTTTAGTGAGTCAGTTTATAGGTCAGACTCAGACCCAAATTGACTTGAAACCAAATTATTCTAAGCAAAACAACATCGTTTTATTTAAAAAAAGTTAGTTCTCAGATAGGCCTGGATAGCTTAAGCTTAAAATAAATTAAAAAAATTATGTTATTTTATATTTTAATTTTAAAAAATTATTTAAAAATTGGCCGAGACTATCTAATGGGTCAACCCATAACTATCCTTATTTAAAAAGTTCAATTAGAATGTTATGAATAAAATTTAAAATTTTAAAATATATAATACGATTATTAACAGGGGGACTAATAAATAAAAATTAATTGTTTTAATTTATAAAAATTGATTAAGTTACAAAAGTTAACCACTTAATTAATAATTTGATAAAAGATATTAACATATATTTAACATTAGCCCTCAAGCGGTGTGCTCGATGGTTGAAAGCGCGCTTGGCTTCAGTTAAGTCCTAGGTTCGATTCCATGCTAGCCCCTCTTGTAAGAACCTGTAGTAGCTAGGGTTTTACTCGTAGGTGGAGAACTAGTTGAGCTCTCAATGATGGGGTGCGCCCGCTTGGCCCGCCTGTGAGGTGATGTGCTAATTGGACCCTCAAAGAGGTGTGCTCGCCTGACCCGCCTACGGGATTTTCTCGAATCAAAAAAAATTATTTAACATTATTTTAATTTTTTATATTTTGTACGATTGAAGTGTACGAAACCAATTTCACTTGTAATTCGTATTCGTATATTTTAAAACCGCAGAAATTGCAGCTGTCTTGCTGTGTTCTCCACCATAAGAACAGCTATCATCTTCTCTGAATCTTATTAACAATGTCTAACTCCGAAATTTACTTTGATTTCTCTCCAAATTTTCAAATCTACAAAGATGGTCGTATAAACAGATCAACAGCAATTCAACGAGTGCCTCCATCTCTACACCCCAAAGA
>JAOTAX010000197.1:37831409-37853194 GCA_025629825.1 Erythroxylum guanchezii
TAATCAAAGGTTGACATGTACCATGCCTTGTGATTAATCTTGATATCGTGTTACAAAAGGATTGAACTTATAACCATAGTTACAGGTTAAATCGGATTATCGATCCTCATTTGATTTGGGTAGTCATAATGTCTTGCTAGAGGCCGCTTATGACTTGTGGGCTTTGAAGTGTGATCAAGCCCATTACCAACATAAAATGAGCCTACAGGGTCGCACACAAAGAGTGATATGATCTAGGCTTATTCTCTTGGGCCTAATCTATTAGGCATTGAATAAATATATGTAGATATACTTATTGGGCTATATTGAATTAAGTTGTCGAGCTTTTATTATAAGAGATATAATGGGTCGAAACTTATTGGGCTTTAATGCGATTAGGGTTTCTCTATAAATAAAGAAGCTTAGGTCACATTGAAAAAAGAGAGACACCATTGTCACGAAACCCTAGCCACCACCCTAGAAGAAAAATCGTGCGGCGTTCGGAAAGTGTTTCAGGACGTGCTAGCACACCATAGCCGCAGCCCAGATCGTGCATACTCGTGTGGATATCGGTAGAGGGCATTCGTGTTTTGCAGTGTCTTGGAATCCAAAAAGAAGCAACCTATTCACGACAATAAGGTATTTTCGTACATCCTTGGTGTTTTCAATTATACTTCACATTGTTGTATGGTCTTTTCCGCAGTATATTTTGAATATTCGGGCCATATGTGATCCAACAGTAACACATAAAAAATTGATCGGAGAAAGAAAAAGATGTTTTCATCAAGTTGAACTTGCCTATAAAGTTTGAGATACTTTGTAATTAAATATGTGATCTTTAATAAATAAGGATCAATATGAGATAATGAATCTTATTTGGATATAACTAATATCTAATTAGGATTAATTATAATTCTAATTAAAGTTTAATTAAAACTAGAATTTATTTTAATTAAATTACTAAAATGTCCAAAATCTAATATAAGTATGCTTAGGCATCAAGGGAGATAGCATTTCTTACCTAACCTTCTCTATAACAGTTGTAGAGTTCTCTAACTTGTTTTGTAGATACTATTAGAGGCAAAATACTTGTGTGGCTACGATGATTAAGACGAGTCAATTTCAAAATCGGTTCAAGGAAAACAACAAGAAAAAGATCAAGCTTCATAATAATGTATGAATTATGATTCATGCTTTATTATATTTTATATGTTAATTGTGTTATAATTTATGCTTTTTTATATTTTATAAATTAATCATGTTATATAATTAAAGTGATATTAGCTTTTAAAAAATCATTTGATAAAGTTATATTATCATTCCGCTACGCACAAAATCGAATCTTGTTTTGATTTCTGAACGGAGGAGTTGCTGATAGAAGCAGCCCCAATCAATTGCTACAATATCAGAAGTTGAGTTGCGGGAGAGGTGCCAAATATATGAGTAGTCAATCAAAAACTTAGGGATTCATATAAATCTTTTTGGTTTTAAAATTTTCAGAGAAAAATTTGGGTTTTATTTTATTGTATCACAGTAACGATGAGAATGGAGAAGTGTTGGTTTTGTTCATCAACTTTATATCCGGCCATGGTATTCAGTTTGTCCGCAATGATGCTAAGGTAAAGTTATTTTTTTTAATCTTTAATGTAGTTCAATTTGGTTCCTTTCAATGCCGCTTCATGGGTTTTGTGCCTTTTCATGTTTTAAGTTTGTTGCTATTAGTTTCTCATGGGTTGACATTTCTTCTATTGTTAATCCCTTTATTAGTGGATATATGAAGCAATTGAGCAGCTGATGTCTATAAAATCTAATTAAAAAAGCTTCCTCGTTTCCTTATTTCTTCTTCTAGCCCTTTGAATGATTGAGTTATTGGTTATTATGCAAATATGACAGATATCGAATTAGTTCTTCAATCAACTCCTTGAGGAAACGTACGTAGTGAAAATGAAAACTTTTTAAGTGCTTTAGGTTATATAGGAGCTGTTCATCTAGAAGCATACAATCATAGCTTGGAACCATAGTGACAAATTGCTCTATAGAAACCAGATGATTGTGACTGTCACTAGTTTCCTAACAGTGAATGTTTTTGCAGATATTTTGTTTTTGTAGATCCAAATACCACAAGAATTTTAAGATGAAAGGAATCCTCGGAAGGTAAAATGGACCAAGGCGTACCGGAGGTTGCATGGAAAGGACATGACACAGGTAAAGCACGGTTTCTTTGATCCATGTATGTCATTTGAAACTTGTTTATTCATGCAAGCCTGGTATTTTGTTTCTTCTTACTTCACTGGTTATGTAGGGTTCTAGGATTCAACCTTTGAGCATGAGAGGAAGCGCAATAGACTGGAGAGATATGACAGAACTCTTGTCGAGAACACTTTGAAGGCCACTAAGAAGATAGATAAAATCAGATCAGACAGGCTTAATAAACATATTGGAAATAGGTTTGTTATCTTTCCACATTATCTTTCTTTTGAAAGGTTAAGAAATATGATAACTCACAAGTTCTTAAATTTTGTGTAGATTGAAGACTAATAAGAAGAGAGAATACGTGAGGCAGCAGAACAACTAGAACAGAGCATCCATCTGATTAAGGCCCCAGCTGCTCTCGTGAAGGATCCCGCTCTCACTGCCCCAAATATCCAAGTCAAGGTTCACCCAGCAGTGACAGAAGAGAATCAGCAAATGGAAGAGTGATTTTGATTCTTTCTTTACTGGCCAAAATTTTGTGTCTGCTATCTTTTTGGTCGTGGTCTTTGTTGTGTGGATGTATCTCTAGTAAATCACAGAACATGGGATATATATTATTAAGTCTAACTTTTTTGTTTCATTTTGAGAATTGCGGGTTTGAAACGTCTAAGTACTTGTAAGGACCGTAATTTTGATCTTATGTTGGAATATTGTACTATTAACATGTGATCCACAAACATTTTCACTGCGAGGGTCAATTCGGCGGGTGTTTGCAGTTGTTTGTTGCCTTCCTCTCAAACTCCCCTTGTAGTGGAATATTTGTATTTTAAAAATTAAAAAATAATACAACTATTTGCGACGTTTTTGTATAAATGTCACAGAAAGCAATCCGCGACGTCTTAAAAATGTCGCGGAATGTGACTTTTCGTGACGTTTTCAAAAACGTTGCAGAATGTGAATTTCCGTGACATTTCTAAAAATGTCGTAGAATGTAACTTTTCGTGACGTTTTTACAAAACATCGTAGAAAGATCAATCTTTCAGTGACATTAATTAAAACGTCACAGAATGTGTGTTTTCCGTGACATTTTATGAGAAACTTCACATAAACCTTTTATCTACACCATATTTGGCAACGTTGTTTATGACGTTTTTTAACACGTCGCAAATTATATTCTAGGACGTTTTTTGAAATTTTGTGACGTTTTTTTAAACGTCGCAAATTGTGTTGTTTTCTTGTAGTGTATCCTCTTTATCAAAGTTGGGATTATACAAGAGAAAGCTATTCCTTAAAAAAATATAGGAGTAGGTTGATGCAAAGGCTAAGACCATCTTGAGTTGAGAATATTTATTTCCAATTTAGCATTTGTTTCAGCCCTTCAGTTTAGGGATTTTATAGATAAAAAGAAATCTATACAGAAGGGGAAGAGGATGTCAATACTCAAACCGAAAGAAGGCTCCCTTCCCATTCCAAATTTATCGGGGGTAACTGTGTCTAAATAGTTTTTAGGTCCAAGTTTATTTGTCCTGGGTCAAAATTTTATATTAAAAGAATGGCACATAAACCTTTTCTGATATTACATATGCTAGTAACAATGTCATGCCAAGTTGGTCGTTGAAGTATATTACATGTTTATTTTGTAGATGGAACGTTGGCATAGTATGTTCCATTCACAGAATAAGAAGAAAACGGGTGTGAGTGGTCCAACCTAGAACATGTCTTCTCTGTTGAAGCAGAGAACATTTATGAGAGTCACATTAACTCCTCGGTGTCCAATTTAATAGCTTCTGGACATGTAATTTATGTTTTCCTTTCAAAATTCTCTTAAATTTGAACTCCCTCCAAAGCATTTATTCTTATGCAACCATTACCTGAAGTACTAGTCAGAGTGATCACGTAAAAGAAGCCTTTTAGAATGCAGTAAATACTTCCATTTTATGTCTACCTTTTTCTTCCATACAATCAGAAAGGCTTGAGTACTCCTGTGACTACTCAGGCGGTATTCTTTCGTTTACTCATTTTCATGTGACTTTCTCTTAAGCACACACTCTTGCCTGTGATTCGATTCAATACAATGCGACACTCGTGCCCACCACTTCATCTATATATATATATATATGTATATATATCTATATTCCATTAGCTCATCACTTCCTCACAAAATATTCACCAACACATAGCCAGCCAGCTTATAATTTTGTGAAAATTAAGGGCATAGAAGAACAGCAGAGTCGGATATCATTTCTAGACCATGAAGGGTTGTATTTGTCTTGCAGTATTGCTCATTTCTCTTCTTCTTCCTTCATTTATATCTGCAAGGCACATAAGCAGGCCGAGGACACGTATGAGTCCTTTTTCTCCGCAGCTCTTCTTTCCATTAGATTTTGGTTATTCAAATACTTGGTGTAACATGTCTTAACAATTTTATTTTATCACACAGGCCATGGACATCATCATTCTCCTCAAATACCAACCGTGACAAGAGATGGAATGGTGACTAATCCTACTCTCTTCAGGGAAAGAAGAAAAAACAAGGGACCTGATACGGTCCAAGTAGCAGGGTCGAGCATGCCCGACTGTTCTCATGCTTGTGGCTCATGCTCACCTTGTAGACTAGTAATGGTGAGTTTCGTTTGTGCGTCGCTTGAAGAGGCAGAGACTTGTCCCATAGCTTACAAGTGCATGTGTAAAAACAAGTCTTATCCTGTCCCATGATAACTATTACCTTCCTTCCGCCTCTTTAAGCTGCTGTAACTAGTAGGTGTAGTCCACGGTTTCCTCTTTTCTTTTTTTTTTTTTTTAATTTTGAATTTCTTACTTGGAATTTTACATAAGAATTGCAGACATGTCTTTGTACGTGTAATCAGAGAGTTTGACTCCCCTTTTTGTTATGGAACTGACTTCATTATTTTTTCTGATCGTGCCACTATCGCTTGTCTTCTTGTTTTCTTCACTGAACACAAATGAATCAACGACGTTCAGAAATAAACTCCAGCGGATGGTGTTAGGGGGCTAATAATTGTTACTACTCTGTCGGGCTGAGGGGTGGGGCGCTTAGGGCGGGCGATTCTACCTTTTGGGTACAAGGGGCAGGGGGCTAATAATTGTTCACGTAAGATGCCCGTATATTATGTAAGATGCCCAGCGCAGTGTATCACAAGAGTAACGAGTACAACTCAATTTACTACGCATTGCTGCAGGCAAAGACATTGAAAGGACCGACTCGGTGGTCCGCTGGCCATGCCCATCCATTGGCCGCGGGCACAAAAAGTACAAAAAATGAAAATTAAAAGGACATACTTTAATAATTTAAATTCTTTTGGAAAAAAATTATTTTTGAACTAATTTTTTATATAAGTTGTAATTAATCCTAATATGAGAAACCAATTATTGATATTTGCAATGGTTTTACTATAAAATTCAAGTTACGAAAAAAAGAAAAATAAAATTATAATCGTTTTTATGATCTTCATAAATTACAAAAACATGACAACATCAAAAATAATGATTCCAAAATATAATATTAATCAAACACAATATTTTACAAAATTTGACAAGGAAAAATAAAAAATCAATTATCAACAATTCAAAAAATTTAAAATCAATAATGAAAATAAATAAACTTTAGTAGTATCTTTATCAGTCTTTTTGTAACACCCACGTTCCTCCTGGGAGGATATGCAAATGTTACAGATAACAACACCCAAAATATATCATACCAACAATTCCAAGCATTCTTAGAAACTCAAGCACCATACATTACATTAAATTTAATTGTGTTTTAAACATACTATACAGAATGTGGTGACATAACACAAAATATATTATATGCCTTGAAATCCAAATTTCTTCCTGTTTATAAATATTACAAACCATATATGCAAAATACAAGTTGTCTCATCATACTGAATACAAGTCAGTAACATCAATAAATTGAAATTATTCACAACAAAACACACTCTTCAGTGGCCAATGCGGTTGCCTTTGTCCCATTCTTTATACCCTTCTATCTGAACCTACATGGAGTAAATCCACCGTGCTAAGCATATAGCTTAGTGGGAAATAACTAAACAGGATACATAATATAACATAGTAGAACATAATATATATTTGTTCCAGAGCATAACTCATCGATATCAGAATTCAAACACAATGTATTTCAGAACCTAATATAATTTATCAATATAGAACATTTATCATGTTGAGAAAATCATTTAAGTCTCATATCATAATGTACAAATGTTAGAACTGAATATCATGATAGGGTATAAACCCTTTAGATTAGAACATAATTTTAACCAGAACAGACTTTGTTTATATCAAAACTAAACATGTATAAAAATACAAAACAAGTTAGACTACTAATCCGTTTTACAGAAATGGATAACGGGACTAATACAGGAGATATCGTGATTGGTATCACAGAACTGGAAAGACTTATGCCTCAATAATAGGAGACACTGAAGTTTCAGTAACAAGAGACACCGAAATGTCAATAACAGAAGACACCAAAGTGTCACAGGAGTAGCTGCAGACCCTTCTAAGCATGCCTATTTACCTACAACTAGGGCTTAACAGTTTAAAACAAAACATGTTCATTTCAAAATTCTCATGTGAGGAACATATTGCAAAACTTACAAATTTCTTCAACTTGACATATTCATAGATTTCCAATCAAACTAACATGTCATACAATATCCAAACTATTATTCCTTCATATAACATCTCCAAAATTCCAGACCTGAGCAATTGGTAAACAGCAGTTAATTCTTAATGAATTCAGATGAAAATGAAACTTAGTGGAGAGGAAGAGCAATGTGTCAGGAGTTTGTGGTACAAATTTTAAGTCAATTAGAGGTTTGAAGAAGAATTTATGATCAAAAGAGTGAAGGGTGTTCAAAGCTGTCAAACAGTAGGATACCTCCATTGTTACGATCATGCTTGTGCACGATCGTGCACTTCCAATTGATCTTCCTTTGTCACGATTTGCTTGTGCACGATCCTACAACCCCTTAATGACCGCTTACAATCACGATCGTGCTTGTGCATAGTCGTGCACTACCTTTTATTCAAACTTCATTCCAGCTCTTTCCAAAATAGACTTTCAGGTCAATTTTTCATGATCATTTTGACAATGAAAATGAAATATTTAGATACAACATTCTTCTAAAAAAATTGTTCCTTTATGTTTTAAGTTTCTAATGACACCAATGTTATGCAATTTGGTTCAGTATTTTGAAAGTTATACCTACAATACTATAGACTGTTCTTAAACAGTGACAGAATCCAAAACTCAACTTCAATACAAATTTTGACACTCCTAGAGACAGAATTCAATTTAGATTCCTTCATTAAAAATACAGCCATATGTCTCTAGTTTAATCTTAATTTAAAATCACCAAATTTGGATACCTACAAGTCATGATATGGCTAAAATACCGATACCGGTCCAGTGAAACTACTCCTTCTAACCAGTATCCAGCATGTATCACGTTTCTAACCTCAATTCTTTCTTAATTTAGTACACATTTTGTCCACTTCAAACATCAAACAATACATGTTATAACATGATATCAACTTTATAATTCCCTTACCTCTTTAAACTTCAAATTCAACTCCAAAGAATCCCACTAAACCAAGCTTCCAAACAACCAGCACATACCTAAGTTGAATGTGCAACTTTCAGCCTTAACATAACAATAGTACATAAAATTAGTAGAACCTTTTTTCTAGATTTAGTAGCTTACCAAAATTCAAGTGATGACAATCCAAAATCCAGCAAAAATTCCAAAAGTTAGAGAGAAAATGAGAGTTTCAGTGGAGAGAAGTAAGTAAAATAAAGAAAGAACAAAACAAAAACAGTAGAAACTTGCTTCATCACCATCTAGGTGTCACTCCCACCATAAGGCATATGTCTTCTTTGCATGTGTCACATATGTCCTACACTTAAGCTACCACTTGTCACACTTCCATTAAACCATTTGTCACTTAATGAACGCTGCCAAATGCCACAATTTAATTAGGCCACTTGTCACTTTATTAACCACGTCATTTGTCGCATTCTTGCCAAGCCATTTGTCACACAATGGATGATGCCAAATGTCGATGTATTAGCTATGCCAAATATCACTAACTCATAGGCTTAATCATACTAATTTTTATATACCAACTTAACTTGTCACTTGACAATTTTCCTAGTCCAAATGTACCTTTTAATTTAATACCTCAATGCTCTAATGGCATCAATTAATCCCAGGTTACTAACCATAGTCCATCAATACCAAAAAATTCAAGTCATATGAAATTCTCATTCTTATCAGAATTTTTAACACCTATCATACGTGTATTTTCATGAACATATACCATTTCTACTAGGTTATAGTTTGGGGCCTTAACTTTTATTATAATTAGGGTATGAAGAACTAGTAACCATATTATGATGGATACATCTATGATTATATGGGCTGATTGGTACATAAGCTTAAATATTAACTACTATTAATGAAACCTTTTTCCCACTTAAATATATGAAGCAATCCATAAATAGGAAGCAATCCATAATTATATGCTGACATCGGTTTATATGGAGTTGAAGAAGCATTAATCATGTTAAAATGATTAGGCGGATAGAATATAGTTGTTGCTCAATTAAAAAATCAAAAGAATATACAAAATATTATTTTAAATTGAAGTAAGAGTTTCAGATCAAACATTTACTAAATAACTATAAGCTACAAATATAAATTAACAACTTAAAACTTATAAGATTGGATCCTCAAAAGTTTTATTCTTATAAGCTTGATTTTGTTTTCTTGATACCTAAAAAAAATGTAGCATTATTTATGTGTGAGTCATACTAACTATATTCATAAATTTCAATTTATCCTATTTACTACATATTCTCTTTTTTCTGCCATCATACATTATTATTTTCATGTAGATATCTTATAGATATATTTAGATATTTTTGCACATAATATATAGACGATTCATCTATTAATCTCTTACTTGAAGATTTGATTAAGAACTAAATAATTTTCATACCACCATACTATTGCCATATTGCCTATATTTTTATTTGGTTGCGTGAGGATTAATGCCAAACAAACTTGTCACTTCTAACTACTTTTGTCATAATAAGTATTAGATTGTCTTTGGTATGAACTTTTTTACATATTCACATTTTCTTCCTCTACTTTTTCATAAATGAAGTGAAATTAAACTCTTATGTACTCGATTTTGAATAGAAGGCTAGATTTCTTACTCAATGCAAGGCATTTTAACTATCACAAAACAATGAAACTTTTTGTTATTTATGCCTAAGTTCTTCCAACATCAGTTTCAATCATATTGCTTCTTTATTTACTTGAGCAGTTGCTACATATTATACTTTTTTGTTGATATAGCCATAAATAATTATAGCTTTAAAACCTGGCTTACAACTTTATCACTAAGTGTGAACATATAACCTATAATGAATTTCTTTTTTATCTAGATCGTTTGTATAATTAGAGTGAACATATCATTTAAAAATAAACTCTAATCCTTTAAATTTTATTGAAACATCATAAGTTCCTTTTGTAATATCCCATTACCTGTGGTAAGGTTAAAATACTAAATATGAGGGATTAATGAGAGGCTTAGAAATGCTTCTTCATGCTCATGCATAATATGCCATTCACATATACATGAATAGTGAATTTATCTGCACATGAAAATAATTGTATATTCATTCATGAATAATTTCGGGTATAATTGGATTGATTTGTGAATTTTTGAGAATTATGAATGTTTTTACATTGGAAATTTTACGGGTTAGTGGAATTGTGATATTTTTGAATTTTGATGAATTTAGGAATAATTTAGGAAATTTTGGGATTTTTATGGAAAATAGAAAAAATAGGAAAAAAATCAAAAGAATATTGGGGATAATTGGATTGTAAAGATGATAGTTGTATTGTAAAGAGGAGAGCTAAATGGAGTTAGTTTCAAAAGAAACTAAGTTAGAACTTAGGCATTAGGAAAGTGAAAAGTGTCACTTAGTTAAGTTGCTTTTGTAACTTGTTAAAAGTAAGTTGAGTTTTCTGAGAGTTGAAAAGGGGGGAGTGTTATTTCATAAGCTTCCATCTCTTTCGTAGCAACTTTCTCTGAAATTCTTCCCATACACAGAGTTTTCCTTTTAACACCTTCTAAGAGATTGCTTTGTTTTGTTTTCTCATCCCACACTGCTATTTGTTTCTTCTGTCCTAAGAAAAATCGAAACTGGACAATTTTCTCAATGGAGTACGTGAATTGCATGGAGTTTAGGGCTTTGAGATAATTGAATTGTGGAGTTTCCAACAAGTAAGTAGTGAATAAATCCTTTAGAGTTATAGGTTTATGAAATAAATTTGATAAATTACTGCCATCTGTATAACCATGAAATTTTCGTGTATATATATATATGGCTACTATGAAAATGGAATGAAAATATGGATAAAGTGTTGTTTTAGTTTTGATGGATTTTAGTGACCAAGTGATGTGGAAATGAATTTTGGAGTTTGAAATAGCAATAAAATGGTGTATGAAGTGAGTGTAGAAAATCAAAGAATGAAAAGGTGGTATACTCTGTTTCTTGATCTTCTTCACTGTGTATGTTTATATATATGCATGTGTATATGTGAGGAGATGAGGTCCTTAGAGATGATCAAAAAAGTGATATTTGAGTTGAAGGATAGTTTTAAAATGATGGTTTGAGATGGAAATGAGTGTATAAATGATAGTTAAAGGAAAAGATTTAGGTAGAGGCAGAGAATGAAAATATAGGAAAATGTATAGAATGGTGAAATGCAGAGTTGGATATTTGTCTTTTTGATGATTTTGATTAAACTTGCCTGTTTTGGAGTAGTATGAATTTATGGTGAATGAGTTGATGGAAAAGGGGTAGAAAAACTAGAAGTATAAATTTGAAATGTGGGTTTTTGAAAAAAATTGGAAGTCTGAATTTTTTGAGAATGAATAGTAACAGTGTTGAATTTTCAAGCTGAAACTTTCATGAATTTTCTGTGTTTATATTAGGCATATTTAGACAAAATTGTCTTCATGAAAGTTGTAGATATTTCTTTTATCTTTCCATTTATATAAAGTATGAAATTTTTAGACTTTGGAGGTGAGAGATATGATATTTAGAAGTCTGTGATATTACATGGGATGGGCATTTGGGATAGCTGCGTTGGTTTGAAATTTTAACCCTTATAGAGGCAAAAATTTGTTTTTGAGGTCTTCATGAAAATTGTAGGTTTAGAAGTCTTCTTCAAAATGGTTTTGAATCACCTTAATTTGATATTTGTAGCAAAAGTTATACCTATTTTACCAAACAGGCTTGGAGAAGAGAAAAGGGAGGAAGAGGACAAAAGTCGCAATTGCGACCCACAGGTCCTCCTTCCAGCCTGAACATGTTTTACTATTTTGTCCATAACTTTTTTGATTGACCTCCAAATGACTTGATTTTTAAAAAATTGGATTCCTAACACATTCCTCTATCTCTCCTTAAAAATTTATAGCTTTTGGTTTTGATTTGAAAAAGATTGATTGAATCTAAGTGAGGGGATCAGTGGGAAGAGTATGAGTTAGATATTTTCACTGAACATGCTTCAGTATTTTAGTGATATATTGTTCTGTAGGATTCCAAATAAGATGAATTTTAATTTGGAGTATACTAGAGATATAGGCCTACAAATTTTCTCAAGAAGTAGAATTTCAATTCCTTCTCTAAGATATTGAATTGTTGGATGGAAGTTGTACATAGCACACTATTTTTGAATATGGATAACTCGATAATGTTTAAGGTATATCTTCCAAATTACTAAACCAAATTGAGTGATTTTGTTGTCAATGAAAAGATAAGACATAGAGGAACATTTTTCTAGAAGAGAGTATGACAAAGTTACATCAGTTTTGCTTTCTAATTGAATGTGAACAGTAGACTTGAAAGGGGTATCTTGGAAAAATCTGAAAGTGATTCAATGAATTATGAATTTTGATTTAATGGTTTAGTGAGGCATGAATCTAAGTATAAATTATAGTTAGATGAGTTTTGATATGAGATTGATTTTTTTAATGAAAATGATGGATAGATACCCGGTATTATCATGAACATACATTGTACATAATTCATTTCATACATGTGCATTATTGAACAATTATAATTTTGCATATTGTGAATATGTGTATGTTGTTTAATATAGAGGATCGAATTGAGCACCATCCTCCAGCCATTGTCGGGACTTTGAGGCAATAGTTTTGGGAGCAACCTGTGAGTAACCTAGATGGTCTCACTTAATTACTTGTTTGCTTAAATTATGTTTTGAATGATAATTGAATGTGTTTAATTGTAGATTCCGGACAGAAAGTCCAATGAATGTGATTGTAGCTTGAGATATTGAAGTGCTACTTGAATGTGTTTAATTGTGGATTTCAGACAGAAGGTCTGATGAATGTAATTGTAGATTGAGATATTGAAGTGCTACTTGAATGTGAATGTGAAGAACTATGTGATTTATAATGTGAGTGATTATGGTACATGCAGTCCACACATGAATTCATAATCAGACAATGGTAGTTGTGACCAGAGTAGTCACCGATCAGAGCAAAAAGCTCAACGAATGAAAATGAGTCTCAAGCTCAAAAGTGATTAAGAGCCTAAGGCTCTCTATGCAAAATGAGCCTTGTATCCCCCAAGCAGATAAGGGACAGTTATTATTAAGCCCGGTATCCAAAATAGATACGGGACAGTTCAGGCACTCGGTCACAACAACGTAATAATCGAAAAAGTGTCTCATGAGCATTTTAACAAGTATGTGGATTGTTTGAAATGCCAAATTGGTTTCCTCTTAAATGAAAATGTGATATGTGCTTATTTTGCTAAGTTGTGAATGATATGTTATGTGAATTGTTGTGTTGCATGAATTGAGTGAATCATCGATGATGGTTACCTCATTGAGTTTGCAAAACTCACCAAAATTGCAATGTTATATTTTAGGATTGAGAGACGACTCTAGCTACTGAGAGGCTCTACCAGCCATGTAGATTGTGATTGGCAAGAGAAGTCATGGCTCAAAGGTCAGTCAGCTGGGATGTTTAGACAGATTAATTAGATTGTGTAAATTTTCCTTTTTCATATAGTACTTTTGTATTAGGTTTTGTTGATGTACATATAGAAAATGTTGAAAGACACAATGTAGACTTTCAGTTTTGTGAAGTGAAATGAGGAAAAAGTTAGTTTCAAAATATTGTGGTTTTTCTATTGATGCTTTATAAGTGAATTTTGATATGATGCCATGTGAAGTGATTGTAATGATCGAACGTAGCTCGCCCTTATCGTAGGTTATGTACCGGAATGACCTCCAGGCGTCCCGGTGTGTACCCTGCGGTAAGGGGGTGTTTCACCTTTAGTGTGTCTTAGGATGCTTTTTACAACATTTCAATGCTTTATGCCAGGATTGGCTAGCTACATGTAACAATGTTTAGTCTTGCACAAACCATAGATAAAATTAAACTCTCCACTATAGATGCATATAATACTCAAAGCATCTTTATCATCTTATTTTTATTGCTAGGGCTCATATTGAAGGATAACCTAACATTAATAAGAAGTGGTTTTTAGATATTGGCTTATAAATTTACATCTTGAAGCGCCACATACCTCTTTTTAGGTTGTTTTTCTTAGAAATCTAAATATTTTCATTATTTTTGCCTATTTTAATTTATATACTAGAAACTTTTTTATTAGTTTTAAGTTCTTTATTCCAAACATCTAAGTTAATTGCACCTTAATTCTTTAATACATTCTTTCTTGGGGTTTGCATTTAATATATTATCTACTTAAAAAAAGATAATAAAATGACTATCGCTAAAGCTCTTAAAATATATATAAAGGTCTGCATTAAGTTTGTTGTATTTTAGATTTATGACAAAGGAATTAAATCTCCTGTACTAGCTCCTGGAGACCTATTTGATACCATATAAAGATTTGTTCTGCTTGGAAACTAAGTTCTTTTGACCTTTTTCTCTAAAACTATCTATTTGGAGCATATAAGTTTCTTCTTCAAGATCCCTATAAATATAGATTTAAGTCAAATATAATACACATGACGTGAATACCTTAACATTAGTAATTTGAAAAGAAAAAATTATTTCACTGAATTCAATTCCTTTCTTTTGATCGTATCATTTCACCACAAATCTTGCATGATATTACTTCACTTGATTATCACCATTTCTCTTAATCTTAAAGATTAATTTATTACCAATTGACTTATTTCTTTATGGTAATATCATAAGTTCCCAATTTTTGTAATTATGAAAAGCTTTACTTTCCTCCTATGTTGCTTTCATCCACTAAGAGGCATTTGAATTATTCAATGTTGTTTAGAGAGTTGGTTGCTCTTTATCTTTCTTTAAAAGGTAGTATGCTATATTGCCCTTAATTCTATAATATGAGTGCTAATTTGACGTTTTTTGTATGATTCGCTCAACAAAAATTTGAAACTTTAAACTCAAATACTTTTATACATCTCACTCTGGTGCTATTATATAAGAAGCCTTTTTGTTGAAATTCTTTTTCACTTATATTATAGTCTCCAAACATCTTTGTGTAGTATTATTCTCTTATTCTTGGCTTTATAATTTATCTTCCACAAGGTGATATCCTTATTGATAATAACCTTCACTCTTTTAGAACATCATAAATATAAACATTTCTTGAATTTTTAATCTAGCCTTGTGGTACTTTTAACATTATAAATCTTGTACATAGGACTCCTAAATACATGAAGGCTAGATCACGCAGGTTTTTAAGTTCACATCTTCATCACCATTTTCAACTTAATTACATTTAATGGAAGCCGATTCACTATATTGTTCATGTTCTTTTTCATAGAATTATGTTCATCCACTTTATCACTCTTTTTTTAGGAGTGTATGTAGTAACGAATTGTCTTTTGATGCCTTATTACTTGTAAAACGCAAAAAATTATCACTAGTATATTTTCCTCTATTATCCATATGTTTTTTTACCATATTCAAGTTTATCATAGATTTTGGAAACTTTAAAGGCTGAGATGATATATGCTTTCCTCTTGATAGGGTGTACCCAATAACTTCTAGAATAATTATAAAAAAAAGATAGATTACTTTAATCCTTTCAAGAATGGAACTGGTGCTTGCCTTATATTAGAGAGAACTAATTTAAGAACAACTTTAATTCTTAAAATTGAAGTGTTAAACTTTACTTGGTGTGTTATAACATAATGCTCACAAAATGGTAGTGATATCTCTATTTATGCCTATGAAGTAGTTTTTACTTAGCAAGGATCTCATTCTTTATTTAAATATATGTCTAAGTTTATAATTTTAACATCATCAAAGACTAGGTAGTTTGAAAGAATGTTATTAATTAGGTTGATGATGAGTTGATTATACAAATCAAGAAGATTCTAAAGTAAATGTTTGAAATGTTCATATGTCTCTATTTTATGACCCAATAATGTGAGTTGGGAGAATATAGTAGTCAAATTATTAATGTGCTCAATCATTAAAGTGGATTTCATCATCAAAGATTACAAAGTTTTTGAAAATTTATTGCGTAATGACCTGATCTCATAAAACTTTATGAGATTTTCCTATGTCTTTTGTTTTTCTTTTAAATTTTCTTTTTTTATACTCTTATAAAATCTTTATCAGTTAAAGCTATAAAAGTTGACAAAAATATTCACATCCAATTTATTTTATTTGGAATCATTTATGAAGTTCATCGGCCTTTCACTAGTGGTAGCTAGACAATTATCATTTGTGAGAACATCTTTTTTCTTCTGCTTTCATAACGAAAAATTATTCTCAGTAAACTTCTTAATCATAAAATTGGATTCTGTTGCTTATATTCTAAATTTATTTGATCTAAGTAAAATAACTCCCACTATTTCATGTGAAAATAACTACATACATGAATAATACTAGTAACTTTAAAGGTAAATAATATCTATCTTATATTGTAATGTAGAGGATTCGCTTATAATAACAAATATAGAACATATAATAAGTAGATATAAAAATTCTATTTAGAATTTAATTCCATATGTTAAAGTAATTAGGTGGATATAGCTAGAGCACTTCATTCTTTAGAAGATACTATAAATTGACACTCTCAAGGCTAGCATATAAGAGAAGTTAATGGTTGGTGTTATAATTGAACAAGATAAATGGAGTTGACCTATTCATATTTCTAGGGGATTTGCCTCAATTAAGGAAAAAAATCTATACTATAATCCTATTATAGAAAAATAAGACACTTTGATCTGACTTAAGCATAAATATATAAGGTTTACACATTTATGCAGAGATATACTCATAAGGATTACGACAAGGTCCCGTGGTACAAACTAACTTGGCCCCATAACAATATCCTTTGAACATTTCGTTATCTTATGGCTAGCATTTAAATATAGAATAAGAAAAAGACATATTAAAAGGTCCTCATGTAGAGCTTAGTTGTGCACTTTGTAAGTAAGAAATGAAACATTAATCACTTATATTTAAACTTTCAATTTTCATCCATACTATATATAAAAAAATATGGCATTTTATAACTTATATTATGATAAATTACATTGGCCAAATATTATTGAATGGGCTTATAAATCCAAGAGTTAGAAGAAGGATGATTAGGTTGTGCTTGATATGAATTTTGGTTGTATAGTCTATGCAATTTAGATGGAGGGGAACCACATAATCTTTAAAGACTCACAATAGGATATACATACTCTAATTTATTAGGTAAATGAAGGAAACTATTTTTTCTAAAAGAATAGTTGTAAGATTGAGCTCTAGCGTTGCTTAAAACTAGGACATAAGCTAATAGTTTCATATTCACTTCCAACTTCAAGTATTAGAATAGCTCGTTACTTTAAGCTTACTATTAAGCATGAACAAATCTATTTTAGCATTTTGAAGCTTATGAATTCAACAATATTATATATATTTATCTTTCATCATTTCTTATCCTAGTATTAGTTTGTTAGGTTTCTTTTGAAGGGTATTAATAAAAATACATTTTTTTTAGAAATAGGTTGATATAATAAAATCGGAACTCAACTAAGATTGATAGAAATAAGATACAAAATATTATTATGAGTAAAAATAGGAGTTGCAATATAGATAATCACTATGTCACTAACTTGTATAAGCTAAAAATATTAAAATTAGTAAATATTTTATTTGTAACTTAGAACTTATAAGATTGGATCATTACAAACTTTACTTTTGAGGGTTTGAATTTGATTTTTGATACTTCAAATAAAAAGATTGATGAGTATTTATAAGTGAATTAAACTAATTATAACAATATATTTAATTTGTTCTAATTATATACATTTTTATATTTACATTTTCTATCATATTATTTAACATTATTTAAATATTTTATAAATAATATCTAGGTAATTGCTATTTTGGGATAACTTATGGAAGCCTCTGCTAGAAGCTTTTTCGGGGGTCCTCCATCCCCCCACTATTTGGAAGCTAGTCAGTTTCTAACTCCACAGGAAGTTAGGAGCGTGAAATCAAGCAAAACTTGGAGCAATGTGGTGGCCTCTGATAACTTGAGGGACAAACCGAAGCACTTTCCTATAGCTGATAAACAAAGCATTTTCACTCCTCCATTAGAGACATTACAGAAGGGACCAAAATATTGGGGAAACACAATGGTAGGCAACTTTCTAAACAAAAGACCTGCCTTTCCACAGATCTAAAATTGGGCACAAGTCAATTGGGGAAGTAAAAGGGTTAAACAAAGTCTTGCTTACTGAGGATGACACATTCCTCTTTCAATTCACTAACAATGACTCCATAAGCAATGTTATGGAAGATGGGCCATGGAACATTGGGGGAGAACCAATATTTATCCAAAAATGGGTTCTTGAACTTGAGCTTGAAAGATCTAGAATAGATTCTATTCCACTGTGGATTAGTTTCCACAATATTCCATTAGAATACTAAACTTTATTGGTGTGAGCTCCCTTGCAATCTCCGTGGGAAGACCTATTGTCTTTGATTTAGCTACTGCTAAGCTAAAAAAAAAGAAGCTATGTTAGAATATATGTTGAGGTGAACATGAATGAGGACATTCTAGATGATCTATCTGTTATGAAATTTGATTTAAATGAGGAATTAATAAAAAAAGTCCACCTTTCTTACAATTAGAGAGCAAAAATGAGGAAAAAAGAATGGAAGCCAATAAGAAAGAAATTTTTCTGGGAGCTATGCTGAGCTGATCGAAATTGAGGAAGATCTAGTTCCAGTCACTGATGATGATAACTCAGGAAAAGAGCAAACAAATAAGCTAACAGATAAGCCTGAGAGTATACAGGTTGTTCAAGAAGTAGAATAGGTCCATTTTCTAGCACAGGAAGAGGATCATAATGAAACAAGTGAGAAGGGAAGATCAGATGGTATGAACTCTGTTACTAATGAGGATCAGAACATCATCATTATAAACAATAGGAATGTAGATAAAGAACAGTTAGAGATATCTCCTAATACTTTAAGGAAGTCAGGTAGGAAGAGGAGGAAACCCAAAAGGGTATAAGAATGATTCCCTTAGCTCTAAATGATTCTATGGGATATTAGGGGCATGAATGAGCCCTATAAAAGGAAGGTTGTTAAAGTCATCATTATCGAGAAACATCCTATCTTTGTAAGACTGCTGGAAACTAGAATATAATCTTATAAACTTTAGAACTTAATGAGATTCTTTAGTAAAATGTGGGACTTTGGCTCTAGTCATGAACATCATTACAATGGTAGAATTATATTTGCATACAATAGGGAAAAAGGTAAAGTGACTCTACAATCTAGCTTAGATCAGTATGTTCATCTTAATTACAAGCTTGATGATTTAGGCATTTCTTTTAAAATCTTCATTACATATTCTTCCAACTTTGAATTTCAAAGAGCTAAACTATGGGGACACTTATCAATCATTAAAAACTCATTGGAAAACTCTTGGATTATAGCAAGAGATTTTAATTATGTATTACTCCCTTTTGAAGCTCAAGGTGATAAGGTTAATCACTCTAATTTGGGTAGGGAGCTAGAAATATCACCAAATTGGAGGTAACTGATTTGAAGTTTGCTGGGAATCTTTTCACCTGGAGCAACAAGTAAAAAGATGGAACCTTAATTAGGAAAAAAACTCAACAAATTCTTGTCTAACCAAAATTGGATGAGGTGCTTCCCTAACTCTCATGTTCTGATTGGATCACCATTATGCTCAAACCACTCTTATATGGAGATCCAAGATTTTCCCCTACAAGAAAGTCTAATGCTTCTTTCAGGTTCTTCAACTTTGTCACTAGCAAGAAAGGATTCATGGAAGTAGTTAAAGATGCATAGGGAAGCTATATCTCTAGTTATAAATCCTAATAGCTTATGAGAAAACTCTAGTTACTAAGAGCCAAACTAAAGCAATTTCTCATTCTAGAGGACTTCCAACAAACCTCTCCATATCCAAATTAACCTTTGACCTCTCTTTACACAAATTACTTAACTGTCCTCACAACTTTGCAGTTTTGGAAAGAGTCTAGCGGGAGCTGGAGATGCTTTAAGCAAAGCTAAATGCTCCTGTGCCTGGAAACATGGACAAGGAGGAGGATGAGCTAGCCATATAAGGGAATTCTACAGTGAAGAGTGTTGAAGCTGAGAAGAGTGAGGGAACTGAGTTCTCTAAAGAAGATTTTCCAGATCTACGAGGTTTAGGGAAATACAGAGGAGTTATGAGTTTGACATGAAGATCTGCATCTGACAAAGATGGGAACCGATCATAAAGAAAGGAGGGGGATCTAGTTTTCCTTAAGTCCTTTTGGAAGTCGAAGGTAGCAGCCTCAATGGTGAAGAACAATCTAACCCACTTTAAGGATGTCATGGTTGAAGGGGTCTTCGTGTTACTAAAAGAAATGCTAGAATCAGGGGCAATTATTTGGAACTCAGCATTGGTTGGATACTTTAGGAGCAAGAGGCCTTCATACCTGCAGATACAAAAAGGGCACCGAAAAAATGGTGTAAGAAAGGGATTGAAAGGACTATGCTAACAGAGGAAGACACGATCATCTTTAAATTTTCTAGTGAAATGCAACCTTAACAAGATACTAGAATTAGGAACATGACATATAGGAGGTCATCCGATGTTTTTACAAAAATGGAGGCCTAAAATGTTCTTGGATAAGGGCAACATTGATTCAATTGCCATTTAAGTTATTTTTAATAATGCACCACTTGATTTTTGAACTTTCGAAGGGATAAGTTTCCTAGCTAGTTCAGTAGGGAAACCCCTCTTTATGGATACGCAAATAGTTAGAATGTAACAAATTTGCTATGCCAAAAATTGTGTGGAAATTGAGAAAAATTGCGAGATGCTTGAAATGTTACTTGTGATGAAGTTAGGTGAGGGGAGGTGGAACTAGTTAAGAAGCTATCGATGGAAGCTGCAGGTGAGTCACAAAGTGTGGAGACCTACAGGGAAAAAGTTTTTTTTTTCTTTTTTTATTAAACCAGGGATGGATAGGGAAAAGGTTTATAACTGGTAATTACGATGATAAGATGGGAGTGGAGGAAACCATGAATGAAATGGTACTGCGGGCTAAAACAAATAACCAACTTAATAATGTGGCTAAGGATCTGTTAGGGGAACAGTTAATAAATATAAGCAAAACAATGGAGTAGCATAAAGAGGAGAGTTTACAGGGGAAGAATTAAGGTACTGAAGAGCATAATAATGAAGTTACTTCTAATTTGTCCAGTTATGGAGAAGACCTAGATAAGGGACCTAATATGAGAAATTTTGAGCTGGTTATTAACAAAATGAGGCAACCAAACTTAAGGGCAAAAACTGCTTTAGGGAGCTTCAAACATCCACATGAGAAATGAACTTCTTATATTGGAATATATGGGGACTTAATAGCCCTCTTAAATAGCAAAATGTCAAGGATATAATTTTGGAGATAAAAATAGCAGTTTTGGGTCTATTGGAAACCAAAATAAAGCTTCCATAGCTACAAGCATCACTTGCTTTTTTGGGTGGTAAAAGGAAATTGATTACTAATCATTCTTTTCATCACAATGACATAATCATTATCACGGTCAATACAAATAGAGCTAGCATTCATATAGGCTTCATGTCGGATCAGATTATACAAGTTAAATGCAAATTTAGGATATACCTGGCATTGTCAAACTATTTATTATTTACATAACTAATCATACCTTCCAAAGAGCTAAACTTTGGAAGGACATCAAGGTAATTCAAGCTTCAATAGGAGGACCTTGGGCTGTTGCAGGAGATTTCGTGTAACATCCCACTCCCGCAAGACCTGAACCCGAGATTGTAGGTGATATTCGAGTCTGTGCCCCGTGAGGGTGGCATCCTAGAGCACTCAAACCTTCAAAAGTCGGTATATATTGTTTGAAATCAATAACATATTTTGAAACCGCAAACATAACATACGAAAATCGATATTCAAATTGGGCCCACGTTCACTCACAAACATTTTCAATTAACACAAAACTATCAACAAAATTTTCAA
>JAOTAX010000197.1:37868601-37878821 GCA_025629825.1 Erythroxylum guanchezii
CAAGGAAATCAAGGTGGGTACATGTTTATAATAGAGTAAATAAGCTACTATTGTTTTCTTTAAATCAAAGAAGTTTTTTGATTTCATTGCATCATAAGTGCTGCATTATTGTTCATGAATGATTTATGAAATCTGTTATATGTTTGTTACATGATTTGAGTGGTGATTTTCAAAAAGAAAAGACCATGAAAGTGATATTTTTGAAAAAGATGCATGTTTCCGAAAGCAAGTTTTCAAGAATGGTTTTCAAGATATACGTCAAGTATATGAGAAACAAGTTTTCAAAAAAGTGCCATTTTGGGCAACAAGTTGACAAGTTAAGAAATATGTGTTATGTGGGTTTGTGGTGGTCCCCTAAGTTAAGTCAAGTGCACTTTGACAAAAGGCTTCTCCCGTCTGCCCACTAGTGGCATGGAGCTCCTTCATGGACTCCCATAAGTTCATGGCTACGCAAGACCATTAAATGGGATTGTGATAGTACGTTCTGTTCACGGCTATACAGGACCCTTAAGGGAAATGTGTAGTACGTTCTGTTTTGGATCCACCCAAATCATTCTGATGTGCTTATTTGCTTATGATAAGTTTGATCAAGTTCGATGCATTCATGTTTAGTGACTTGTGGATTTTGGCCAAAAGCTTAAGAAACATATGTTTTATAAACTCAATGAAAGTTTTTTAAGACAAGAAAAATGTTTTCAAGGTTTTTGCTTATGTTTCTATTATAAACTGTTCCTACGAGCTTTTTAAGCTCTCCCCCTTTCTATCCCATCCTCAAGTGATAGCTAAGAGATCAAGTAATCAAGAGCTTAAGGGAAATTCACAAAAGTTGCTAAGTTCGTAATTGATGTGAATTTGGGATTGCACAATGTATAGTTGCATACCAAGTTTATTTGTTTAAGAATTACTGTAATTTGAGACTCAGAGATTATGTTGTAATATGGCTTAGAATGCCATTAAAGATTTGTAAGATTCTCTGTTTTAAGGTATTTGAAATATGAATGATGTATGGATGTTGTTAATCACAAGTATGAATTTTTGTATGGATAAGTCTGGGTTGAAATAAGATATTCATGAAGAAGTTATCAATTTGAGTAGATGATTTGAATTGGGAATTGTTGACATATATATATATATGTGTCAATATATATATATATATATATATATATGAGACAAGGGAACTAAGAAGTAAGAAATTAAGGATGTCAACTTGGTAACTGAATATATATATATATATATATATATATATATGAGACAAGGGACCTAAGAAGTAAGAAATTAAGGATGTCAACTTGGTAACTGAATGGTAAATCTGAAGACATGCCAAGTTTGCAAAGTGCAAAGTTTAAGCCTTCCTTAAGGCAAAAAGGAATTGGTGTCATGATTTCAGAGAAATATACGGATTGAGATAGGCAAATGTGCCTTCTGGAAAGCTGTAGGTCTTTTTCTTAACTTTCCAATGGTATATAGTAGGAAACTTTTGACCCAGAAGTTCAAAAGTTATGGCCCTTAGAGAAGGGAAATGCTTAGAAATGTTTAAGTGATTCGTCTGTAAAATTGTATCGTCTGCAATGATGTCATTGAGTTTATGATGACGTCATTTCGTCTTAAGAATGCATCGTTTGTAGGGGTGCATTCGTTTGTATAAGTATAAGAGTATCGTTTGCTTACTCGCTTTGTCTCAAGACAGACGCTTCGTCTGTAATGACGTCATATCGTCTATGATGACATCATTCGTCATAAGAGGTGCACTGTTTTACATTGACTTTGCATCGTCTTAGGTTGACGCCTATTGTCTGCTTATCCGTTATCATCTTAAGACTTCGCTTTATCTTAAGACTTTGTTTCGTCTACCCTTAGCCATTCGTCTGCCTTAGGCCATTTATCTACTTTGCGCCTTCGTCTGCTTTCTGATTCGTCTGTCTTTTGTATCGTCTGCTTATTCGCTATCGGCTTAGGACTTCGCTTCGTCTTAATACTTCGCTTCGTCTGCCCTTGGCCCTTTATCTTCCTTAGGCCATTTATCTGCTTTACACTTTCGTCTGCTTAGCGCATTCGTCTGCTTTTTGATTCATCTGTCTTTTGTATCATCTGCTTATTCGCTATTGTGCTTCTTCTTAAGACTTTGATTCGTCTGCCCTTAGTCATTCGTCTGCCTTGGGCCATTCATCTACTTTGCGCTTTCGTCTGCTTAGCGCATTCGTCTGCTTTCTGATTTGTCTATCTTTTGTATCGTCTGCTTATTCGCTATCGTCTTAAGACTTTGATTCGTCTACCCTTGGCCATTTGTCTGCCTTGGGCCATTCATCTGCTTTTCACTTCATTTGTAATGATGTCATTCATCATAAGACTTTTGCTTCGCCTATATTTCGCTTCGTTTTAAGCGTTGCATCGTCTTAAGTTGACTTCGGCATTCGTCTGCTTCTTGCATTCGTCTGCCTCATGCTATTATTTGATTCCGCATCCGTCTACTTCATGCTACTATTTGCTTTTGTATTCGTCTGCCTCATGTTAATATTTGCTTCCGCATTTATCTGTTTCGCTTTGCCTGCTTTGTTTCATCTGCTTTTGTCATTCGTCTGCTTTGCTTAGTATACCTTCTGTTTCGTCCGTGATTTGATTCGTCTGAAGCTATCCGCTATCGTCTGGTCCCTTTTCGACCTTTCAGACAATAGAATCTGTCTTCAAGGTCTTCATGAAAGTTGTGATCTTGAAGTTTTCTTTCGAACCTTCCAAGAATGACCTAGGTCTAAAAACCCTAGATCAAGATAAGTCTTTTGTTCCGAAATAAGTTCAATATGATTTAGGTCCAAACCCTAATTGATTCCTTCAGCCATAGCTTCGTTCTCCGACCTCCAAGTGAGTTAAATCTTGTGTCTAGATGATCTATAGACATAGAGTTATTGAATGACCCGAAGGGATAGAATGTTAATCCCAGCCTCTAACAGGTTTAATGCATGGATGGAAGTTGAACATATAATTTTTATTTGGTATAAGAAAGATTTGAAATACATGGGCCCAATACTAAGGTATTAGGAAATGATAATAAACCGAGGATTAGGGTTAAATAGGAATACCCCAGCATGGGAACAAGTACAAGTACACTTCTCATGATAAGGAATGTTGGGTTCAGGGATCAGTGCCCAACAGTTAAGGTATCAGGAAGAAGAAGATGAACAGTTGATGATGGCTATATAAGGTAATACGCAAGTTCAAGTTCAAGGATTATGCATGATTTCTGAAAGTTGGGCTCCGGAAGCAAGCGGGGTCCAACATTTGTGGTATCTGAAGAGTTAGATTCTGGAACCAAGTTTCAGACCCAACATATGTGGTATCAGAGCAAGAGGTTGGGTTTCGGAAACGGTGCCCAACATATTTGGTATTATGATATTCTGAAAAGTTGGGTTCCAGAAACGGGATCCAACAAGACCCACCTCCACGCCCCAAACCATCCTATAGCGCGGCAGTGTTAGGGGGCGCGATGGAGGATGTAGCACCTGCGAAACTTGCATGGCCTGACGAAGAACCAGTTGTAATTGAATAAGGAGATATCATGCAAACTACTTGGGAGTTAGGGGGCATTACATTATCACACACTCTTAAGACCAAACTAGATAAACAATGGGATAAAGTCGTAGTTGTGAAACTGTTGGGGTCGACGGGTGGGGTATCAGATTCTCAGCTCCCGATTGAAGAGCATGTGGAAATTGCGAGGCCCCATGAAGATTGTTGATCTGGAAAATGAACATGTCTTTGTTAAGTTCATTAAAGAAGATGACTATTTTAACGCCTTGACTAATGGCCCGTGGGTGATCTTTGGACAAGTTATTTCCATCCAATGGTGGCTACCAACCTTCCGACCATCGCAAGGACAGGTAACTCGAGCTGTGGTTTGGATTCGGTTTCTAGACTTGTCCATTGCTTGATATCACCCAATGATCCTCACAGCGTTGGGGAATCTGGTGGGGAGTACCTTGAAGATTGATTAAGCAACCATGCAAGCTCAGCAGGGGAAGTTCACGTGTATCGCCGTCGACATCGACTTGAGTATTTCAAGTATGGAGCTTGATGGGGAGACGCTACTGGTAGCTTACGAATGGCTTCCATAAATCTATTATACTTGTGGAATGGTAGGTCATGCAGCTAGCGTCTGTCTAAAGAGGCCACCGGAGCAAAGTGCACGTCCGAATCCACTGTTCGGTGAAGGAGAATGCGTGTCAGGGAGGAGGAGTATGGATGGTACATCCTCTAGGATGACTTCGAACATGATAGCCAACGGCTATGGCCCCTGGACTCAGGTGCAACGGAAAGCTTCAAGAAATTCGATGAAAAGACAGGACCAGAGAGGGATAGGCAATCAAAGGGAGGCTAATCCACTGGGAGGCTTGAGGCTCTCCCTTCTGACAAACCAGGAGATTATAGGGGAAGAGCCCACTGGACCGACAGAGACACCACAAAATAATAATTTTCTTGGATTTGGATAACGATTTATTATGACAGATTTATTTGGTAAAGGAAAGCACAAGAATCAAGGGTTGGCGTCTACGTCTGCTAGACCCTCAAGAAATTCAAGGAATTGATACATAGGAAAGTCGGTAGCCTCACATCGGCAGACCCAAGGGGAAAGGTTGCAGGCTAGCGGGCTTCAGGAAAAAGGGCTCGGATACTTTCCCTAAAGTTCAACTCCAACCCATATCCATGAATAAACACTTAACGGTTGAAATCACTTTGCATACTGAAATGGTCTGTGATAGTCAGGTTATTGCGGATAGGGAGCAATGTGATGAGGAGCGACTCCACCTAATGGAAGGAGTCGAGGAATCAGGGGAGGTGGGTAAGGTCGGGGGGGTTATAACCGTACTTCTGTCCACCGAACCGGCAGATTTAGCAAGGGGGTCGGGTTTGTTGGCGGACATATCAGAACAGAGACAGGAAGAGGAGCTGGTAACGTAGATCCAGGAAGTTAAACATATGAAAGACCATGTAGGAGGTACAGCTTTAACTCCGCTGTAGAGTAGCCTGCTCACGTATTTATTTCATTATGTCAATTTTTTTATAGAATTATCAAGGGGCAGAAGGACTGACTTTCATGCCATACTGCGTAATTACAATCGCACTTACAAACCGGGCATTTTAGTTTTGATAGAAACCCGAATTAGTGGATCACAGGCTAACGACATAGTCCTTTCTTGGGGTTTGATTACTCCTTTAAAGTAGAAGTCGAAGGATTTTTTGGAGGGATTTGGATGTTATGGAAAGAGGATTTTGATGTCTCAGTAGTCATAGCTCAACGCCAATTTATTCATACCACTATCAAGTATGGTTTTGGATCGTTCGATTTTACCGCAGTTTATGCTAGCCCGCAAGTGTCTTCGCAATCCATACTCTGGCCAGTTTTAAAATGGGTAGGATTCTCTATTCATCGACCCTAGCTTGTGGGAGGGATTTTAATGCTAAAATGGAGATTTCAGATAAAAAGGGAAGAGTCACTTCAGTGCAAGTGGTGAATAAACGCTTTAAGGAATGGGTGTATAGGTGTGGGCTACATGACTTGGGTTTTGTTGGATCGAAATTTACTTGGCGAAGAGGAATGGTTCAAGCTAGACTAGATAGGGAGCTTGGTTCGACGACTTGGCTGCAGGAGTTTCCTCAAACGGTGAATCACCATTTACCCTTTCTTGGTTCAGGCCATTGACCTATGCTGATTCATTTAAAAAGCCCGAAGCAAAGACTAATAGGGGTCTTGATGTTCCGCTTCCAAAATGCTTGGATCACTCATGCAGGTTTTAATGATGTGGATGCCGAGCATTGACTGCCAGCAGAGGAGACGATGAGTAAATCCTTAGCCCATTTCTCCAACCACCTTATAAGATGGAATAAGTTAGTTTTTGGCAATATATTCCATCGAAAAAAAAAAAGAATGTTGGCCCAATTGGAAGGAATTCAGCGGGCAATGGATGTCAGTAATATGGATTCGCTTTTAGTCTTGGAGGAAAAGCTAAGCAAAGAACTGTTGCAAGTACTGTGCGAGGAGGAAATGTTTTGGCACCAGAGAGCCCGGTGTGAATGGATATCGAAGGGTGATTGGAATACCAAATATTATCCCACTATTACTCTATCTAAAAGAAAGAAATTAACAACCAAAAGGCTCGTTGATTCCAATGGGTCTCTCATTTCTGATTCGGAGCAACTACGACTATTAGTCAAGACATTTTTATCCAACTTTATACTAATGAAGACGAGAATAATTTTCGGTTTCCGATCTCAGGAGCTTTTTTATCGCTTTTGGTGGAACGATTTCATGATCTAGATCTTCCAATCCATGAAATCGAAATCACGAATGCAGTTTTTGACATGAATCCCAACAAAGCCCCTGGCATGGATGGGTACAATGCGTTATTTTTTCAGAATCAATGGGGGAAGGTAGCGCCATAAGTGGTGTCGTTTATACAAAAAGTTGTCAGGCTGGAACGATGGGAAAGGATTTGAATCAAACTCTTCTGGTTTTAATCCCCAAAATCCCTTCTTTGTAAAATATTTCTCAGTTTCGACCAATTAGCCTTTGTACTGTGCTTTACAAGCTCATTTCTAAAGTTATTATGAATCGTTTGAAAGCACACATGGATCATCTAGTGGAGGCAAACCAATGCAGTTTCATACCTGGTAGGCACATAACCGATAATATTATCATCGCTCAGGAGGTTATTCACTAGATGCGAAAGAAGACGAGAAAGACAGGGTACTTGGCTATCAAAGTGGATTTGGAAAAAGCATACGACTGGCTTCGTTAGGATTTTACTCAAAACACCTTAATGGACATTAGGTTATCGAAGAATTTAATTCGTGTCATTATGAAGTGTGTGACGACAGTGTCTATGCAAGTTGCTTGGTAAGGCACCATTTCTGAGCCTTTTAGACCTTCGAGGGGTATTCGGCAAGGTAATCCTCTCTCGCCTTATATTTTTATGTTATGCACGGAGAGGCTCAGTACCTTATATCCAAGGAGGTGGGTTACGGGATTTGGAAATGGATAAAGCTTAGTCGTACAGGGCCTCCCATATCCCACCTTTTCTTTGCAGATGATCTCGTTCTATTTGCTGAAGCAGCAGAATCACAAACACAGGTGATAGCAAGGACCTTGGAGTCTTTTTATAAAGCCTTAGGATAGAAAGTTAGTACCACCAAAACTAGGATCATTTTTCTAAGAACATTTCTAGAAAAAACACGCGTAGTCTCAGTCACGGTCTACATATTATATGTACGAATAATCTTGGAAAGTATTTAGGGGTTCCCTTAATTCACGAGCATATGACAAGAAACAACCATCAATACTCCTAGATAATGCTCAGAAGAAACTTGTAGGATGGTGTGCAAAGATGTTGTCACTAGCGGGGCGAGTTACTTTAACCCAATCAGTAATTTTGTCACTCCCAATTTTCACGATGCAAACGATATGACTTCCGCGGCAACTTTGTGACGATTTGGACAAAATCATGAGGGATTTTATATGGGGCTCAACGAACGATCATCGGAAAATGTATTTAGTTAACTGGGCGGCCATGTGTCAGCTAAAAAAAGCAGGGGGACTGGGCATTAAACGCATTCGTCCGAAGGATGCGTTACCGACAAAGTTAGGATGAGCTTTGCTTACTAAATCCACAGCCTTATGAGTCTAGATCCTACAGGCAAAATATCGTCTAGATGCTTATCATATACCTAAACGCTAAATAAGATAGGGGCTTCGGTAATTTAGAGGAGGATATCTGCAACCTGACAATTTGTACGCCAAGGTATCAAATGGAATCTGGGTAATGGGAGGCGTATTTTCTTCTGGCTGGATAATTAGGTGGATGGTTGGGGACCATTAATTTTCATGGCGACCTCTCAAATTTTTAAAAGTGTTTGTTAGGATATTTATTATATATCTAAGCAATTAGTTTTGGCATTATTTATTAATTGGACATATAAGATATTAATTAGATTTTGACTTGGATTAAAAAAGCTTTTGGTGATAATCTTCTAGTTGTGATAGAGTTCTATCTCTAATTGATGTGTATCTTGGCAAGATGTGCTGGTGAATATCATGTATGATTCTATCCATAGAAGATGTGTATCTTGTGTGGGAGTCATGTAATCAAAAGTGCAGTGGGACTTTATTTGCTTATGTGGATTGTGCACATCTCAATTAATAATTGAAGCCTATCTTAGTTGAGCATGAAATAGTTTGGTGCAGTGGGTGTGTGCGACATAGGGACAACATGCGTTAATTGTCAATAAAACAAAGGCTGCAGTTGCTTGTGTGGGAGTTGTGGATATAAAGGTGTTCAGTGGGTATTAATTGGATGTGTAGATAACATGGCTGGAAGTTTTTGTATGGGACTATGCTTACTACAAAAGTGGGCCTTCCAAGTAGTTGACAGTGTACAAGAAATCAAAAAATTAGGCTTGATTGGAAGGTGGCTGTCTAGTCTATCCCAGATAAGGAACTTCAGTTCCTAAAGGAGTGAAGAGTTAAGTCAATGAGAATAGATGTATTTTGCCTCTGAAATCTGGGAACATAAGGACTGCTTTTGATGTTGGATGCAAACTATGGTTTCGTGTTGGTGTTTATGTGAATCAGCCCATTATTGTTGCAACAACTTCCAGATATTTCAGTGGAGCAGAACTCATCAGAAAGTTGTTCTTTTCTATCTCAAGTGTATTTATTTTTCTTTCTTTATTATGTTAATCACTCGAGTTATTTGTTTATTCTTTTTTCGTTAAAAGATTGATTGAGAATATCCTCTGTCGAGGTTAGTACGAGGTGGTCATACTATTGGGTATGAAATTCTTTCACGGGAAGTGAGGTTGAGAGATAATGTCAAGGGTTAAGTGATATTGGCTAAGTAAAGCCTTGGGTAAATCTATTGTACTTCAGTGAAAGTTATTAAGCTGGGTGAGGGCTTCACAGATGTAGGCAAGGTGTGCTGAACTACGTTACTAAATTTCCATTGTTGATTTATTTTTGGTTCTTTTAATTTTTCTGACTTTTTTTTTGTTTGTTAGAAACAAATCGGAAAGTTTGCGAAACAATTACCTCCTACGGTTTTTCAATGTTCTTTACGCTACCATTGCGGATTTTACTAATGAAGTCAACATCTGGAATTGGAATGTGTTCCAACAATATCTTCCTTCCATAGTATGTATGGGTATTGCGGCTATCCGTCCTAATGTCGAAGGCATAGAGGAAGACAGTTTGGTATGAGGATAAACTAATCACGGGGGGTTCATAGTGACGTCAGCTTATGAATTAATCAAAGGAAGCACCACGGACACTAATAACAGACTATAGGAGATAATATGGAAATGGGCAGGACCTCAGCGGATTAGGTCTTTCCTTTAGCTTTTGGCTAAGAGAAAACTACCGACAAATCAACAGTGAGTGGCTCGACATATCACCACGGATAGCAGTTGTCACTTTTGTGGGCAAGAAGAGTCATCACTGCATGCGATACGGGATTGTTCGTGAGTGAAATCTTTCTGGTGTAAATTTCCCCTGAGGTGGTTGATATGAGCTTTTTTCAACAAGATGAGGGGATGTGGGTGAAGTCCAACCTTATGAAGCATTTACAAGTGAAGCAGGTAGAGTGGGTTAAAACCTACGGCGTCGCCTGCTGGTTCTTATGACAATGGAGGAACATAAGCCTTTTTGAGGATGGCTTTGAATGGCCGAAAAAAGGTACCAGAATCGTTATGGATTTGTAGATTGGATAGTCAGAGCAAGTGTTATGGAAAACTGCGTGTTTCAGGCACAGGGTTTGCCTGTGGGTAATTTAGTAGGCTCCAACCAAACCGATGGAGGATTGGGTTAAATTAAATATGGATGGTGCAGTTAAAAAAAGGTCCAACATGGCTACCGCTGGAGGATTAATTAGGGATTGTCATGGTCAATGGTGTGGTGGTTTTCAACAGCACACTGGAACGGGCTAGCCTTTAACTGTCGAACTCTGGGGCATTTTTTCAGGACTTACACTGTAACACCCCACTCCTGCGCAACCCGAACCCGACAACGACGGTGATATCCGAGTCCGTACCCCGCCAGGGTGGCGTGCTAAAACACTCATTCAGTAATCCATACACTTTTTTTTTCACATAACAATATATGCAGAAATTAATACCCAATTTGGGTCCTCATTCAATCATATACAATTTCATTATACACAATTTCCAATAGCCACTCGGGC
>JAOTAX010000197.1:37914358-37927168 GCA_025629825.1 Erythroxylum guanchezii
TTTGTCATCCTTCAATATATATTTGATAAAAAGGACAAAGTTTATATGATTTTGGAAAGTACAATAATTGGAGCAATAGCCTTCTTTTCATAAATATGTCCTTGTTTCTTTGTCAGGAATAGGATGTTTGTGCATCAGTTGCATATAATCTATTTAGTATATACTACTAATTTTCACCAATTTCAATGATACCAAAAATGCATGATTTTATATCACATTTAAAGGGGGACCAGATCACATGTTTTTGTTATTTTATGCCTATTCTATTTCATAAAATTTCACCCGTTTAATAAATAAGACCTACAAAAATTGAACGGCTGAGATTGCTTGAGAATAGAAGGCGCACGGTAATTGAAAATAAAAAATTTGTTCTTATTTAAAGGTGTTTGAAGTCATTCTTGATGCATTATTTACTTTTAATTATTCAATCGTTTTAATTCATAAAATTCCTCATCTTCCCATTATAGATAATCCTCAATTGTTTTTTTTTAAAACGATGTTTTTAAAACCGAACTGAAAGTTAAACTGATAAGATAAGAGGTTTAAAGTCTAAAAGATTCAACCGGTAATAGACCGTCATCAAATTAACTAAAGATTAAATAAAGATAAAAATTTTGAAATATGATTAAAAGAGATTGTCTTTATTTATTTATAAAAAAATTAGAAATTTAATTGAAAAATTGGTAAATAAAAAATAATTAATTTATTTTGATTTATAAGAACTTATTAGTTTATAAAAATTGATTGATTAATTAATTAATTGATCAATTTTTAACAATAAGATTTATTAAAATAAATCGAACTAAAAAGTTAAAAACTGAACTGAAAAATTAGACGGTTCAAAATTTTTATAATTAAACCAGCCAATTCAGTTGAGTTTTGAAATAATTAGTTAAACAAACTTGGAAGATTAGACACAAATTACTGATTTATTGGGTATTTTACTTAGAAGAAATGTGAAACAAATTGCGTTTGCTTTATTTTTAATATCTTTCTGCTCAACAATAAGCGTTGAACGATGTGCAAAAACAGGCATGAGAAGAACCTAATTAAGATCACATAGCTTTGTTTAATTACCAACTAGCAAATTCTTTATAAAGGAGGGCTATGCTACGATTTGACCACTTACTAAACCTCTAATTTCAAAAGATATATCGTATAACCATTGTTCCTATTAAATCCAAAATTTAAAGGAGGAAAACGACACAAATTCTTGTAGTTAAACACTTGAATAATTGTTGAGAAGTCCCATCTTCGATACTACAACCAATGTTTTAAAAATTAGACCGAATGTTAAATAGTAAGATAAGATGTTAAAAGTTTTAAAAGTTTAACCGATATTAGACCGTTATCAAACCAATTAAAGATTCAATAAAATTAAACAATTTAAAATATAATAAAAACCTGTCATCATTCATTAAATAATTTAAAATTTAATTAAAAATAAGTTTAAAATAAATTAAACCGAAAAAATGAACTAGCCAAAACGATTAAATTTTTTAATGATTGATTACAACAAAAAATCATAAGATTAGAGAAGATTAAAGAAAATTAACACTTAATTATCCCATCAAGTAAGAGGATAATGTTTATAATTATTCAAAGTCAGGTGACTGGAATCAAAGTCCATTAAATCCTGATTTATTATGACAAAATCTCGAAACTCCACAAATAAAATGCCGTAATAATTTATTAGTCTCACAAGTAAAAGTTAAACATGTGCATCTTCATAATATTAACTAAGACTCAGGATTTCCCACATGAGTGTCGTGTATTTAAGGATTTAGATATTTAATCAATACGTTATAAAATTAATTTAAAATTTAAAAATTTAAAATATAATTAAAAAAAGATTGTCCTTAAATTATATTTTAATTAAAAGATAAAATTATTAAATAAAAATAATTAGTTTATTTTAATTTATAAAAATTAACTAATTAAAAAATAGAATTATTAATTAATATATTAATATATTTTTACAATAAAATTATTAAAATAAATTGAATCTTATTATTATTATTTTAATTCTAATATTCGTATTTCATTAATTAAAATAATTACAACATCTGCATAGCTGCTTGGATTAATATAGCAATTAAATAGCCGTCTTGAGCGTCTTGAATGAGAGAGTCAAATCTCATCTGCTTCCTTTGTCCTTCCTTGCCCACCATTTCCTTAATCAGCCCTTTTCCCTTATCGCTTTCTTCGTCTTCTCTATAAAATCACGCACTTTCACCAATTTTCACCTTCAAATCCCCACAACCCTCCACTTACACAGAGCTCGAGTTATTGGAAATGGAGGTGGAGGTACCATTGGCACCAACGGACTTCAACTTTGACAGTAGTGCTTGTTCTTCACCTTACATGACCGCTCCTTCTAGTCCTCAGCCATTTGGCAACTACTTCTTCAGTGCTCCGACGAGCCCCACTCGTCTGTCCGCTCACTGTCGCGAGCTTCGTGGTGGTAACATCTCTTCCAAGTCAAGAAGACATGAGAATGATGACGAGGAGAAGAAGAACAGGACCAGGAAGGAAGAACATGAGGGCGGAGATTTTGAGTTCAGTTTTAGTGGACATTTGGAACTTACTTCATTGTCTGCAGAGGAACTATTTGATGGAGGAAAGATCCGACCTTTGAAGCCCCCACCGGGATTAGACTATTCGTCTCTTAGGTCAAGAACTATGAGCGACTTCGACCCTTTTCAGGCTGAGACCAGTAGAAGAGAATGTAACAACCATCTGAATCAAGAACCTCCAGAACAAGAAGTACCACATCATCGAGGAAGAGAAAGAATTTCCAGATCTTCTTCTTCAAGTAAAGCACGTAAAGGTAGCAGATCTTTATCACCTTTACGTGTATCTGACATCGTGTTAGAAGATAATCAGGAGGGCACAGCTTCAACAAGTAACAAGATCACATGTACTTCAACAACTGCTACAAGTAACAGTAGTACTAAATCTTCCTATGTGTCTTCGATCCTCTCGGCTATGTCTTTGTCTAAGAGTCACAGAAAATGGAATCTCAAAGACTTTTTGCTCTTCAGAAGTGCATCAGAGGGAAGAACAACGAGCAAAGATCCGTTAGCGAATTACCTAGTTTTGTCTAAGAAAGAAGCGTTGGAAGACATCAGAAACTCCAGTTTTCGATCAATGGATCGTTTAGGGAGTTCCCGGCGGCGAGGGCCGCCGGTTTCTGCCCACGAGATGCATTACACCGTCAACCGGGCGGTGTCGGAAGGGATGAAGAGGAGGACTTACTTGCCGTACAGGCAAGGGCTTTTGGGTTGCTTGGGCGCCGATGCTGCTGCTGTGCATGAGATCTCTAGAGGTGTTGGGTCTTTGACACGTGTATGAATCTCATCCGCTCGATCTTGTCATTTTATTTTTATTTATTTTATATTTTATCTCTTTTCTTGTCCCACCATCCTTTTGTTTCATTTTTTGACATTTTCATTTACTTGTAAGTTAAACAAATACTAGTGTGTGTCACTTTCCATTGAAATGGACACAAATTGTACATAATAAAACTATTGGTGATAGATTGAGCATTTAAGAGTGCAAAACTTGTAAACTTGGGCAAGTAACGTATGTTTATTAAGAACAGTGAAGTTGAACTTCTTCTACTTAATTGAGTTTGATCAATGGGGTAATTTTTAATCATTGCTCATAAACTCCTTCCGGGCATTGTAAATTAAACTGATTAATGAGATCTCAGTTGAATTGATACTATAATGGTTCGTCAATAGGTGGATAAATATTATTATTAATACCTATTTATACATACACTGTTCGAGATAGCAATCAAAATAATGTTATTTTAGATAATATAATTAATATTTTAAAATCGGATTAAAATTTGAATCGATAAGAAAAGAGGTTTAAAGTTTAAAGAATTAATTAGTACTAGACTGTCATAAAATTAATCAAAAATTAAATAAAATTAAAGAATTTAAAATATAATTGAAAGATATTAACTAAAAAAATATTGTTAAATAAAAATTAATTAATTAATTTTAGTGTGTAATAACTTGTTAATTTTCGAAATTGACTAATTAATTAATAAACATATTATTTTTTAACAACAAAAGTTATTAAAGTAAATCGAACATAAAAGTTCAAAATCAAATCGAAAATTTAGTTGATTCAAGGTTTTTATGATTGAATCGTCCAAATCAGTTAGGTTTTCTAATCATTGAATAAAATTTAAATTTTCCAACAAGATTTTGAGTTGATCTCTAAAAATTGTACCCAATTGATGAAACTAAATTTAATCTATTAACTTGGAACAAGATCACACTAGCTCAAAATTGCAATTCTTATCTAGCATTGTCTTAAAAATGCAAAGACATTTGGTTGGACTTGGATCTAATGTTGTATCAATAACTTTCAAACACTAGCAATAAAGATGATAAAGTTGGCAAACAAAGTTTCCATAACCAACAAGCAGAAGCTGGTGTAGTTAAGCTAATTCTGGACTATAAGGCTCTCCAGTTCTTTCAGAAGTAATGGCTTTTGTCTTATGCATATAAGTATATTCTGAGCACATTAACTGGAATGGTTGTTCACATATGTCACTGGCCATTATTGTACCGTTTGCAATAGTGGGCGAAATTCTCTATGATCACCGCATTTAAGTATTAATTTTGTTAGAGAGTCCACGTTAATTTACAACTACGGGCCTAGCATACGGGCTTAGCATCATACATCCACAAGGCCCAACTTTATTTCTTGTCTTTTATCTGCTTTCGTCCTTTTCTTCTGTCTGCCTTTGTACATATTTTTGCCTTTGCTTTTGTACAGCCTGCAGCCAACAATTCGTTACTCACAGGTTTAGCAGGACTCTCAACCAATAGCAGTAGGGTAGCTTCTGTATATATTTCACACAATGATTTAATACAAGCATAAAGGAAATACCTTTCTTCATCTCTACCGAGTAATCTTTCATGGTATCAAAGCCACCTCCTTCTCCAACCCTATCCTGAAATGTCAAATACAACAGATATCAGTGGCACCAGTTCCACACACATACCAGTAAACCAAGACCATGAACCCTACTCTGTCACAAATACTGAAAACCCAGGTGTTGTGCTAGTCACAACACCTTTCAATGGCAAAAACTTCATTACCTGGAGTAAATCCATGATCATAGCTTTATGTGCCAAGGATAAACTTTCTTTCATCGATTGGACCTGCATTATGCCCACAGAAGATGTGATTTTATCAGCAAAATGGAGAAGAGCAGATAGGATGGTGAAATCATGGATTCTCAATGCCATGGTCAAAGAGTTAAGTGATGCATTTTTATCCTTTTCTACAGCTAGAGAGCTTTGGGTGGAATTGCGGGAAAGATTTGGAGAAGCTAATGGGCCACTATTGTACCAAATAGAAAGGGAAATAAGTTCCCTAAAACAAGGTACACTCATTGTTTCTGCTTATTATATGAAGTTGAAAAAGTTATGGGCTGATTTGTTTAGCTTAAATCCTACTCCTATGTGCACATGTGATGCATCCAAATACATTACTGCCAAAGAAAATACTCACCGACTTGTGCAATTTTTAATGGGACTCAATGATGAGTTTGAGCATGTAGTGAATCAAATCATGCTAATGGAACCACTGCCTACTGCAAACAAAGCTTTTTCTATGCTACAGATTGTTGAGAGACAGAAAATGGTCAATGCCACTATGGACAGTACCCCCAACATGGCAATGCTAGCCAAACAATCAAATAACTGGAAGAAAGGAGGCAAAACTAATACCACCAGTGCAAACAAAGGACAGTATCTCAAGAAAGAAGATAAATATTGTGAGAAATGCAAAAAGAATGGGCATACTTTGGAGACATGTTTCAAAATCCTTGGAGTTCCTGACTGTTTTAAGGAGCTCAATTCACAAAAGGAAAGAGGAAGGGCAAACTTAGTACAGACAGTAGACACTCCTGCAGAGAACACACAAGAGCATAATGAGGATAAGCCATGGAATGGAGGGATATCTTCAGATCTAGCAAGCTTCATTCAATAGGAAATAAGCAAAGCAATTAAGGTCAAGGCTGCTGGTGAGGTAAAATATTCAGGGTTCCAAAATTATGCAGGTAATGCTACACACTCTGTGAACATGGCTTCTAAACTTCCTAATTCCTGGCTTATTGATTCGGGTGCTTCCACACATATGATGAATGACCTGAAACTTTGCACTAGGTATGTAACTAACACAAATGTTTATGATCAAGTGATTCTCCCTGATGGGACAAAACAAGAAGATGCTCACATTGGACATGCACAAATAGGGGACAAAATCACCCTCAGAGAAATATTGCACATGCCTAATTTCTTCAAGAATTTGTTGTCAGTTAATAAGCTCACTACACAGAATGAAATTACTGCCATTTTCCTATCTAACAAGTTGTTTTTGCAGGACCTTCGGACTAATGATGTCATAGCAATCATCAAGGTAGTAAATGGATTGTATGAGTTGACTACCGAAACCTTCCTACCATCAAATACCCTAAAAGGTCCTTCCTTAGAGTTTTACAATTCTGAAAATGTTGCTCTCAATGTTACAGTAGCTTTTGATTTATGGCATTCTAGGCTAGGGCATGTGTCCAAGGAAAAGTTACAACATATCAATGAAATCAAAGTTTCTGTTCCTCATAAACATGAATGTCAAATATGCCCCCTAGCCAAACAGCACAGAAAACCCTTTCCCAAACATGAAATACACACAAACAAGCCCTTTGAAATCATTCATATGGACCTATGGGGACCCTACAGTGTTCCTACGATGAATGGTTCACATTATTTCCTTACTATTGTGGATGACTTCACTAGAGCCACTTGGACTTTCATACTCAAACACAAACACCAAACCCAATTGACCATACTACATTTTCTTAAAAACATTGAGAGATAATTCAGCACCCCAATAATGAAAATACAAACAGACAATGGGAGGAAATTCATTAACCAAGAATGCACCAACATGTTCAAAGAATTGGGAATCCAACATCAAAAGAGTAGCCCATACACACCCCAACAAAATGAGGTGGTGGAAATCAAACATAAACATCTACTCCAAATTACTAGAGCCCTACTCTTCAAAGTCAAGTTACCTAAGGGATATTGGGGAGAAGCTTTGCTTACAGCTACATACCTTATCAACCGAATCCCAACCAAGGTCCTAGGGTGGCTGAGTCCTTTTGAAAAGCTGCATAAAAGAAGACCCAGTTATGAGCATCTGAAAACCTTTGGTTGTTTATGCTTTTCCCTAGACAAAACACCAAACAAAACCAAATTGGATCCTAGGTCAAAAAGATGCATTTTCCTTGGGTACATGCCAGATTACAAGGCCTATAGAGTCATGGACTTGGACACTAAAGCAGTGTTTGTGTCAAGAGATGTAGTGTTTTATGAAAACAATTTTCCCTATGCAGACCAAAGCCCAACCTCTACACAGACAACTGACCCCTTATTCTCAAGCATTCTCACCAATGAAGATGCAGACTACCCCATACAAACACCAATTACCACACTACCAGCAGAAAACATGTCCCAACCATCTGATAATACCCCACCCGACAGTCCACATGACCAAAACACCATACCTATTGCACTCACATAAAGAAGAAGCAGCAGAACCCACTTACCTCCCAAATACCTACAAGATTATGTACTCCAATCCACAGCTCAGCAATCCACTCACTCCCTTGCTGATTGTAATGCTGCATTGCAAGTCTATTGTCCTGCAGAAACAAATGAGGAAGGATTAAAGTCACTCAACATTAAGCACAGCAGCAATTACATCATCTTTATAGGTAATGTTTCTAGAACTTTTGAGCCATTATCTTATAAGACTGCTAGCAAAGATAAAAGGTGGGTACATTCCATGAATGAGCAACTATCTGCATTGGAAAAAAATGGGACTTAGAAACTGAATGAATTAACTAAAGGAAAGAAGGTCATAGCCTCAAAATGGGTGTACAAAGTAAAGAACAATTCGGATGGAACAGTGGCAAAATTGAAGTCTAGACTTGTAGCCAAGGGATTTAGTCAAAGAGAGGGGGCTGACTATTCGGAGGTCTTTTCTCCAGTGGCAAAAATGGTAACAATAAGAATATTCCTAGCCCTAGCTGCCTCCAAAGGGTGGCCAATACATCAATGTGACATTAATGATGCATTTCTTCATGGTCACCTAGAGGAGGAGTTATACATGCTACCATCGCAAGGTTACACTAAAGCTAAGGAAGGATAGGTATGCAGACTCGTTAAATCAATTTATGGCCTAAAACAGGCTAGGAGACAGTGGCACAAAGAACTGTCCTCCAAATTATCTTCAATGCAATTCACAAAATCAGAAGCAGATCATTGTTTATACACTAGCGGTACAGGACATGCTTTCATAGCAATAATTATATATGTGGATGACATTCTGATAACAGGGGAAGATGAAGATCAAATTGTGTCGGTTAAGAAAACATTAAACTCAGAGTTCACCATCAAAGATCTTAGGTATGCTAAATTTTTCCTAAGTATTGAGATAGCAAGATCAAAAGAAGGCATGATACTTACTCAAGGCAAATACATCCGAGACCTCCTTCAAGAGACTGCACTGTTAGACTACTCACCCTGTGCAACCCCCATAGTCCCTGGAACAAAATTAACCATCGAGAATGGTGAGCAACTCGACAAGCCAGAAAAGTACAGAAGAATAGTAGGAAAATTACAATACTTAGGGTTTACAAGACCCGACATCACGTATGTTACCCAGCAACTCAACCAATTCATGAGTATCCCCCGACTACCACACTGGGAGGCAGCCAAAAGGGTACTGAAATACCTAAAAGGAACGCAAAATATGGGGATCTTTTATGCATTTGAAGAAAGCCCTAACCTTGCAGCATTTTCCGACTCTGACTGGGGAAGCTGTATCTTCACCCGACGTTCTCTGACCGGGTTTTTCGTCTTCCTCGAAAAATCACCGATCTCCTGGAAAACAAAAAAACAGTCGACGGTGAGTCGCTCTTCAGCTGAATCAGAGTACAGAAGCCTAGCTTCAACTACATGCGAATTAAAGTGGATCACACAAATCTTACATACTTTTCAGCTTCAGATTCCGAAACCCATACCTTTATACTGTGACAACCAGGCGACGATTTACATCTCCCGAAACCCAGTCTTCCACGAGCGCACGAAACACCTAGAGATCGATCTTCATCTGGTTCGGGACTGCGTCAACCTGGGATTCCTGGAGATCAGACACGTGAACATGACTGATCAACTTGCAGATCTGTTCACGAAGCCTCTAACTGCCCGAAGCTTCTCGACTCTCCTTTGCAAGCTCGGTGTTGTCGACCTTCACCCCCAACTTCGGCTTGACGGGGGTGTGTTAGAGAGTCCACGTTAATTTACAACTACGGGCCTAGCATACGGGCTTAGCATCATACATCCACGAGGCCCAACTTTATTTCTTGTCTTTTATCTGCTTTCGTCCTTTTCTTCTATCTGCCTTTGTACATATTTTTGCCTTTGCTTTTGTACAGCCTGCAGCCAACAATTCGTTACTCACAGGTTTAGCAGGACTCTCAACCAATAGCAGTAGGGTAGCTTCTGTATATATTTCACACACTAATTTAATACAAGCATGAAGGAAATACCTTTCTTCATCTCTACCGAGTAATCTTTCAAATTTTGCAACTGAAAACTTGTCTTACTTATGAAAATGATGTTGGTAATGATGAGCTTATTCAGTTTGAGACTTCTAATTCACTATAGTTTCGCTGCATAGTTGTTCGAGATGACGATTCTTGTTATAGATCGTGTGCGTTTATGAATGTTACTGCAACTCCATAATGCAGATTCTGTTGTTAAGAGTAAAAAACGTATGATCTCTAAGGCTTTGGATTCTAATAATGATCAATCATTCCAAACAAAATTTGCAATCTCTCTACATTGACATGTCAATATGACTTCGTATTCCATATCAATCAGTCAACTGATGAAGGAACGAGTTTATAACATTGTCTTGATACCATGAGTTAGTAAGAGTAGAGTAGGTTAGCATTCAATTATCTTGTGATTCAAGAACTAGAGGAAGATGTACACTTTTTCTTCAACTATGATTCAAATGCACGTATTATTTTATAACCAATTGTGTGAGAAATTTGTTTAGTCCAATTTATATAAATATTTAGGTCATATTTACATTCATTTTATATATTTATTCATTCATCTTAGTAACATTTTTAGGTTAATTTATTTATTTTCATTAAGTTTGTTATTTATTTTATTTTTTGATTTTTTTAATAAAAAGTATGAAGTTAGCTTTAAATTAAACCAAAGAAGTGGCAGCAGGTGAATGAAAAAAAAAAAAAAGACAGCACAATAATAACTCCAACAGCAGAAACGATGTAGCACAAGTGGGAAGTCCACAAGAAGGTCCAGAAAATGTCCAAAATGCAGACCAAGGTGATGTTTTGAAGGAGGGAACACTTGATGTTTATGTTATTTTTAATTGAAAAACGCACAACAGAGAGGGGACAACGCACGATGTAGCAAAATTGTGACTAGCGGCAACAGAGTGTGGAATTGAGAGAGGATTTTAATTAGAGCAAAATTGTGGGTAGCGGCAGAATTGGGGGAGAGAACGCACAACAGCAAAGGGGCATGGTGAGTAGCGGCAGAGAGCAAAAGAGAACGCACAGGACATGCTGCAGCCAAGACTGACGCACACCCAGCTGTGCAAGGGACCTACACGTCGCACTCCAGGAGACGCTGGACAAGGAAGCAGCTGCTAAGGCTTCATGCACGACTCTCCTGTTCTTCGTTCCTTATTCCCTTAATGCTTATTTTTTTGATTTAATATTTAATCTGTTAAATATGAATATGATTGAGTAGATTTTTTGTTAGGTTTCAAAGATGAATAGTAGTTTTTGAATTTTTATATGATTTGATTCTGAATTTTATTCAATAAAATTGATTCGTGGCTATTAATTCTTATTTTGCGGATTATTGTGCTTGTTATGTGTTAGGCCTCACATAATTTGTGTCGAAATTATCAGTTGAAGAATCAAAAGGTGAAAATCGGTAGTAAAAAACCAAAATTAAGAACTTGTAGGTTTGGACCTAGACATAGGCAAAAATCTGCGAGAGGAATTACTAACTAGATAAAAATCTTAATGGGTTTTAGTTAATTTCATGAGCCACGATAGTCGGGATTGATTTTAACTACAACACTTCTTTGATATCTCGATAGAGAATCATAGATAATTTAGATCTAGTTTCCTTCAAAGTCTAGGGATCAAGTTTATTGAATAAACCAGAAGAGAATAATTAGAAGTGGATTACAAAACCAAATTTGAAACCTGCCTTTTACATATCTGATTTATTCCTTACAGTTATCAATTACGCGGTTATTCTATTTGTTTTAGAATTAGTTTTAGCAATTCGTTAATTAATTAATTTCTCAATAATCAACATTTAAATGATCAGCTCAAATAATTGAATGGTTTTAGTCTAGTAATTGTTCAGTAACTCCCTGTGGATCGATACTCTTACTTCCCTATTTACTTGCGTAACCCGTACTTACAGAGCCTCGGACAAAATTACACGAATGAAAAAATATAGACATTTTTTTATTTTTATAGTTTAAGAAATTTTGGGAATTTTTTATTTTTTAACAAAATCATGTAATTTTAAATTTTATAAAGAAACCTTTAATTTAAATTTTGATTACAAAATAATTAAGAAATACACGTAATATAAACATTAAACATGAATTAATTAAATGTTATTTACATGACAATTAAAATTATTCTTAAATTCGAAACAAACAAACTAAATCCGAATAAAATTAACAATTTATTATAATTATATTAAATTATTAATTTAAATTAATTTAATTGATTTAAACCAAATTTAAAAAATGAGTTATGTTATTGGATTAGTTTATTCACGGTTAATAATCATAATGTAAGTGTTTTTGTTGTTATTTCGTCACTAAAATTATTTAAAAATAATTTTTTCTAAAAATTAAAAATTAAAAGATTCTTTAAAAATTTTAAAATGTATCTATTTTTTAAAAAATTTAAAATTAAGAGATTTTTTATAATTTTTAAAAATGAATTTTTTTACCCATCCAACACTAATCGAGTACGTACCACTTCGATTTTCGCTACTGCAATCATTATTACCGCACTGACCACCGCCTGATTTCAACCATCATTTTCCACTTGAAAGTTGAAAGCCGAGTACTGCTCTTCTGATATTTCTTCGCGTTGAAATGTTTGCCGGGTTTCATTGGATGAGTGTTTTAATTAGCCCAAGTTGTGTAATCCTCGTCAAGCAAGATCTATAACCATCTGCTTGCACTTAAGCATAATCATTTCCCATTTCAAAAGTCTCCCCACGTCCACTCAAGCGACAGGACGTATGTTATAAGGTTAGGTGGTTGAGACTTGAGATCGAGACTTGTAAGTTCCACGGAGGGGTCGATTTGTACGAGAGAACAGGAATAAGAATATAAATGAATATAGAACGGTAATAAAAATAAAAATAAATATAATGAAAAATAAAAATAGATATTATTATTATAATTATGATAGTTTGTTAAGAGGAATGAATGATTACTATTATTATTGATAGTGATTGGTTTGTAAAAAATAATGTACAATAATTAATTAATTAATTAGAGCATTTTAATTAATCAATGAATTATATTTCAATTAATTATATTGTAACTGTTTATTTATTTATTTTTAATTAATTATAATGTAATTAATTATAATATTTTAATTAATTATATTGTAATTAATTAATT
>JAOTAX010000197.1:37927268-37964459 GCA_025629825.1 Erythroxylum guanchezii
TAATTATATTTTAGTTAAATAATTAATTACTATATTTTAATTAATGAATGAATTATATTTTAACTAATTATATTTTAATTAATTATAATGCACTTAATTAATTAATATTATTATTTTAATTTAATTAATTATATTTTGATTAATTATATTTTAGTTAATTAGTAAAATGAGTCTCTACTAAGGAATGAGTTTCATTCCTCTACCAAATGGGGGGTATGGAGGATTCCCCCAAAATAGGATATCAAACTATTACCCCTATAATCATAATCAACAACCAACCACTCACTTTTCATTCCATACCCATTAACTCTTTCTCAAACCCATCAATCAAGCACCCCTTAAGGAGAAATAATATAGTCCGTAACTTAATATTTGATGCTAAAATTTTAAGTTAGTCTCAATTATATGTATTTAAAGATTGCATGTATAACTTATAATAATTTAATAAGCAAAAGAACTTTACTATAACTATTTCACATATTAAAAGTGAATTAAAATTTAAAATTTTAAAATTTTGAGATTATCAAACTTTTTAATAACTATTAGCGCATGAAAAATAAATGAGGCTTGATAAACTTAAGGTCTTGTTTGATTACCAATAATGAAGAGGCGGGAATGAGAATACAAGATTTATTCTCTAACTTTTATTTGTTTGGTTATTAGCAATAGATAAAATAGGGAATGCAAAAAGTAACAAAACTTGGAACGAACCCTTAAAAATCCTGAACTTTTATTCCTAAGAGAGGTGTGGCTATAAACTAGAATAAAAAAATGAGAATAAGAGATAAAAGATATAATTAGAATATTATTAAGTTATTATCAAGATATTGATTCTAATCCAAATATTATCACTAAAAATCACATATTACAATCTTTTATATTAATTTCTTTAATAATTAATTTATTTTGTTTCTTTGATACTTTTATTTTTATAATAAAAAATCGTTCATAATTATTTAATAATTTAATAATTTTATAAATCAATGGAAATTTTTATTAATTATTTATAAAATATGAAATATTTTAATTAATTATATAAAAAATAAATTATATAATAACTAGATATGAGTTAAAACATTCTCATTATCATTTTAAATAGTTAATATCAAATATTAACATAACTATTAACTTTGTTTAATATTATACTAAATACGCATAATCAGTAATTTCATTCATATTTCAATTTTCTCTTTTCATTCTCATTCCTATTTTTTATTCCAATTCATTTATTACTAGTTACTAATTGAGACCTAAATGTATTCTAATAGCAGTATATATGAATACATAATACATAATATGCCTAGGTATATTACACAATAATAAAGAATAAACTTATGTCTATATCAACAAATGACTAGAATTAGGGAATACCAAATGTATAGATGGCTATAATTAAGGGACACCAAATATATACATTAACAGCCCGCCCTCTGCAATCTAAATGGGAGGGGACTGAATGTTCAAATTGCAGAGATATTCGAGAACTAAGGCGCTTGGTAATCCCTTTATCACGAGATCTACAAATTGAAGCGACGAAAGAACATGAGGTACCATTATGGTCCTGATAGCCACTATTTCACGCACAAAATGAAGTCAATCTCATCATGTTTAGGGCGCATGTTCTGAATCAAATTAGATGTAAGGAAAATAACACTAACATTGTCACAGAACTAGAGTCGCAGATGATAGTCTATAGCCAAGCTCACACAATAGAGAATGAATCTATGAAACTTCATGTACAGCATTAGCAACAACCTGATATTTAGATTTAGCACTAGATTGAGAGACAATGAGCTAACATTTTGAGGACAAAGAGACAAGGTTTAGGCCAAAGAACACACAGTAACTAGAGATGGAATGATGAATTTCATGACAACCCGTCCAATCAGCATCAAAATAGATTGCCATTTTATGTAAGGATCTTGGTGAAGTAGAAGACCGTAATCAATAGTACTGTTAAGATACTGCAAAATCCTTTTAACAACCTTCATATGACTTGTTCGCAGGACATGCATGAATAAATAGGCTCGCTGAATAGCAAAGGCTAGGTTAAGATGTGTAGAAGTAAGATATTGAAGGGCATAAACAAAAATGTGATATTATGAGACATCAAATAAATGACCACCATCAGTTAATGATAACTTACGCTTGATTCAATAGGGGTAGAAACAGAGTTGGATGTAATTATGTAAACATATGACAACAATTAAGAAGTTTCCTAGAATATCTAGATTGAGGGTGCGCTTGGTTCAATTGCGAGAATGATAATAAGAATTATAATGAATATAGTAAGAAATGGAAATAAATATGGATATGACTCCCGGTCCTCACTATATTGGTGGATATGGAGTATTGTTCCAAACGAGGATATAAAAACAATGTTCATCTAATCATAATGTATTATCAACAATCTTTTTTCATTTCTTACCCATTTCTTTCTTCCCATACCAACTAACCAAGTACCTCCTGAGAAAGAAATAGGCCAGAAGAGGAATGGGTAACATAAATGCATAGAAAATAGTGTAAGTCGTCCAAATCTAAAATAGCAAATTCTTGTTGTAGAGAAGTAATAATGGACGATAATAACGATGTCAAGTCGTGAGAATAATATCATCCATGTAAAGAAGAAGAATAACCATGTTTTGGCCTTACCGATACACAGATATAGAGGAATCAACTTTACTGTTAACAAAACCAGCGGAACATACGAAAGAAGTAAATCAATGGTACCAATTGTGGGAGGTTGTTTTAGAGCATATAAACCCAATTGAGCTTGCGAACATAATTTGCGTTGTGCTGACTAAAACAAGAGGTTGTTTTATAAAAACGGTCTCATTAAGAATTCTATAAAGGAATGCATTTTTAGTATCCAGCTAATAAATAGGCCAATGTTCAGAAAGAGCAAAACTAAGACAAGTGCAGATAGTGGCAGGTTTCACCACAAGGTTGGAGGTATTATAACAATCAACACTAGGTCTCTAAGGCTATGTTTGATTCGACGTAAGGTTTTTAATAGAATGAAATAGAATGGAATGACTTATAATGGAATGGAATGTAAATGGATGTAATATTAGAAAATTGTTGCTTGGGAGGGATGAAATCGTTCATAATGTAATATAGTAAAATGTTATTTGGAAGAAGAGTTTATAATGTAATATAGTGTTTAACTTTCTCATTCTCGAACACCTTATGACCCTCGTAGTGTTTAACTTTCACACCCTTGCAAGAAAACCACAAAAGAACTAAATATTCATGGCAACAAAAGAACACGAAAAAGAGATATGGCAAATGTCAACTTTTATTACTTCCCTCAAAGTGCATGCTTTCTCAATCTCTAAGTGTCTCCTACACTCACTTCCTTCTGAGTGTCTCTAAGAAGAGAGAGCTCAAATGAGCTATTTATAGGCACCTCTAACTGACTAAGATTATATTACACTAATCAATAGAATGACATCTTCATCCAATTAGGACTCTATCTAATAGGATTAAGCTACCTCATAATAACAAGATAAGAGATTCCATCTATCTATGAATAATCTGTCCATATCCACAAAGATCTCCTCTATCTTCAGATGATCCTTCCACATGATCTTTATCTCTTAGAGCTGATATTCATCCACTGTGATCTTATTCGCCACATCATCCAAGATCTCGCCATCTCTATCCGTTGATGATGAGTCATCCAAGCCAATAGCACACTAGTTAGTCCAATGTTTTCCCATTCCAACTCTATTAGTCATGGTCCATCTATTTGAGCACACACTAAGTCCTTAGTCCATCAAGAACTCACCCTTAGCCAAGTCAGCTCGTATAAGGTCTAAAACTCTCCCAAAACTTGCACCATGCTTAATCTACTTGCTAAGTCACCTGGGAACTCTCTCATATTCCCGTCATGCATGTGATCTAGCTAACCTTCCACTCGATGTCCATCCCAAGCCTTCTTTTGGTCTCACATCCAAATCTTGCATCTCGTCGAAGATTTCCGCTAATGTGCATCAATGTATGCCAACGCTTGACATTGCTCCTTTTCGTCCTTGCCTCCTCGCAAGTCTTTGCATTGTTCCATTGTTCCGTGTATCGAACACTGGTCAAAGCTCGTCAATGCTCATGCGATTCCACTATCTCAGATTTTATCTCAGATTTAGGGGTCTAACAAACTACTCCCACTAGAAGAACTCAACGCCCTCGTTAAAATAATATGTGGACACTCCTCTGAATGTGGTTTCCTCAAAGACTCCTTAGCTATTGGCACATCTCTCACATATCATATTCCCTCTCCATCGAGTTTCTCCTTGCTTTTGTTCGAACACTCCTTCATAAGGTCTATTAAGCCCAATATAGCAAAACTATTGAAGTAGACTTCTTCCGTCGAGTCTTCCTCTCGCTCTCCTTGATCTTTCGCGACCATGGAATTTACTTACTCCTCACCCGTCTTTTGTCTTGGACATTCTCGAGAAAAATACGGCCCTTCATAAATGAAACAAGCAATATCTCATTTTGATTGTTTCTTACCTTGAGAAGATTCACCTACCTTCTCCTTGCCTTCTCTAAGCCATTCTGCATCCTACCATTCTTCATGCCCTCGTAGCTAGTTTGAATTGGTGGTGACATTTGGAGATCCACCAAGGCATTTGCAGTCGCTATTACACTTGGAAGGTTTTTAATGTTCTACCTTCGAAGCTCTATTTGTGCCCAATCTTGTAAGCCACTTATGAAGTTGAACAACTTGTCCTCCTCTGACATGTTCCACACGTCCAACATCAAAGATGTGAATTTGCTCACATACTCCCGCATCGAGGCATCTTACTTTAACCTTTTAAAAGCTTCTCTCGTGAGCCATGAAGTGTTGCTGGGGAGGAACTGATCCGTAAGCTTTTTCTTTATCTTCTCGCAAGTGTCGATGGGAGGTCTATTCGCACTGATGCCATTGGAGGTTCTCGTGATCGACACCTTCTCTGAGTCAGCCACCTTTGCCACTGCAAAGTAGTGTTTTATGTCCTACAAGAAATTTTCGAGCTCCTTGGCACTCAATTTGCCGTCAAAAACTTGTGGTTCTCATACCTTCATCAAAGTGTTTTTCGCTCGTTCAATATCCTGTGTTGCAACGGCATGCCTTAGGATCATGATCGAATCTAGAATCCTCTTATGCCTTAATCAACTCTACTATTTGATGCTGTAATTATTGGATTCGCACCTCCAACATCTAGAATCAAGTGTTGTAAGAAGAACAAAAATTTATGTCTTGGTTCTCGTATCACTCATTTGGCTATTAATTTGAATTTGCTTGATCTGACTGACATTGATATACATATAGCCTGTGAGATGGAACCTTTGGATAGAATTTACTTAAGCAGGATGTGTGTAATTGAAAAACAAAGGAGAATATGTCCTGATCGCACCGATCACACCTCCATCATCTTGATCCGAGTGATAAGATGTTATCTTGCTATATTATTTGATATTATCTCCTTTGTTTTGGATTTATTTTGATGCTTAAATATGGAAATTAATGTTTGTTTTATTTTAGGAGATGAAACGTGGAGATTGCATTAAATTGGGACTCTATTGATGATAATCACAAATTTTGGATAACGTGAAGAGATTGCTGTAGTAGATAAGGCTGATCACTTAAAGAGTTGAAGTTTAACTGGGAAACTTCTTATCCCTATCATGTAGGAGTTTGAATTTGAATTTGTTTTAGATAGACATCTTTACAAGTTAGAATTACATTAGGATTATATCAGAAAACCTTATGAAAGGGATGCTCCTCACAACAGAAAGAGGTTCTCTCTTATGTTTTTCGTAGTTCTTTATCTTTATTCTATTTTTGTTATTGGAGCAAAAGTCATGTGTGGCTAAACTCAATCTTTTTTATTCAAGGGGATTTGATATTCTAGTTGTAACCTTATGAAGTTTTTTGTTCCAAACTTTTATTCATGTTTTAATTCAAGTATTTCTTTTTTTAAGTTCTCATATTTCATGAATGATTAGTATTTGATTAATCTGAAATTTTAATTTAATATTGATTATTCTATCACTATCCAGGAATTCAATGATCCGTAATTGTCATGAAAGATTGGTACAAGTAACAAATAGGTTATTTATGAATTTCCATATTTAACTTACGATAAATAAGAAAACTAAATTGAATAGTTGTAGCTACCTCGATTATTTAATTTAGGGTTTAGTTTTTTTTACAGAGCTTATTGCTATCATTTATTTGATATAGATTGCTATCACACCCAGTCAATAGATAATAAGTTTTGATTTGGATGCTGGGTTTGAACCAACTAATTTAGAAAAAATTGAGAATTATTACGACTATCCTAATATGTTTCAGACTAACTACTTGAATCGTGAAAATATTCCTTTTAAACCAATGATCAATGTTACAATTAGATGAGATATTTCTCTTGAATCAGAGTTTGGTAATCTTGACTTTATCAATTTTAAATTCAGTTGATTTAATTTGTTTTCGTAATAATTTTAGTTAATCAATTATTTAATAAAAAATTCCCCATTTAATTTTACTTGAAATTAAGAAACAACTGTTTAGTTCTATAGGGATTCAACCCGGTTCATGACTACTACAAAAAGTTTGGAGAATCATAATTATTTTGGGAGTTTTGATAACCTGACTAGCTATCTCGAACTTAAAGGTCTAACACTTATTCTAAAGGTTGAAAATGACCACGACCACCTCTATTACCAACACTGCCACCACATCTCCTCTATTTGCAATATATCCAACACTAGTAAAGGGAGGTCGAGTCTGATCAAGAAAGACCTGTTCAAAGACAGGGGGAAGAGATTGCTGTTTTTGAAGTTTGGATTCCTCTATAAGAGATTGGCATTCTTCAAAAGGAGGTAGTGTTGTCAAGTAAGGCCTATAACAATTTGCATAAGAAAATCATGGTTAGAAACATCATCTCTAAGAGCAGTATGATAATCAAACAATTCTTTCAGCTTATTAAGAAAATTATTCATTAATAAAGTTTGTTTCTCCGAATGATAGAACTCTCGACGAAGAGACATAATTCCAGATTCAATGTAATTTCTAAATATTTTTTTCAATTTTAAGCCAGGAATCTCGAGCAGTATGACGCTTCACAGAAGTAATTATAGATCTTAAAATATCAAGAGAAATGGTGGATTAAATCCAAGAAAGAACAAGGTAATCAATTTGTAACCATTGCATATAACCTAAATCATCAATAGATGGAGTGTAGAATCATGAATATGCACATAAACTTTATGACCTTTCAAGACATAAATGAATTGTTCATGCCAAATTAGGTCATTAGAATAATCAAGTGTTTTGGAATATGCTGCCAAATATTGGGTAGCAAGAATGTAGGATAAGGACTTTCAGAAGAAGGAGGAGATGGTGTAGCTTGTGTTGATGGATGTGAAGAAGAATCAGTAATTGTCATTGTGCAAGAAAGAAAAAAGAAAAAAAAAAGTGGCAGAAGAAGAAGAAGAAAGAAGAAAAAAAAATAAAGAATATGTTTAGAATCCCAGCTCTAATACAATCAACATAAATTAGGCTCGATGACCCTAAATATACTCTATGGAAAATATGTAGGAATACAGACTACATAGTATGCCTAAGGATATTATAGAATAATAAAAATATACCTTAACAACTATATTTCATAATACAAAAGTAAAAATATTTCAATAAGAGTAAACCTTAAACATAATTTAAATGTTAATTTATATTTATTTTATAGTTATGTAAATTTATTATATACACAAATATGTGTATGTAAATAAAATTCAAATAAGTTTTTTTCTTATCTATATACATCGCAAAAGGAATTATGTTTCTAATATTTCTACATATTATAAACAATGTTGAAATGTACACACACACACATATAAAGGTTATCTTATTTATGAAAAATACTTAAAATAAAATCATTATAATTGTTTTCCACACATATGTGGTGTAAAAAAATACAGGGAAAGCCTTAGAGCGATTGGTAAAATTTGTTCATTTGTAACCAGAAAATCATAGGTTTAAATCATAAAAATAATCTCTTTATAAAAATACAAAAGTAGGGTTGCCTACATCGATAACTTTTCTTAGACTTCCGCAAAGTCGGAATTTTTGTGCATTAGATACGTTGACTATGTAGTGTAAAAAAGTAAATTTAATTTTAAAGATAAAATATTAAAAAATCTCTTCTTGTATTTCAAAAGTTGTTATAATTATGATTTATATTTCATGCATTATAAGAGTGCATTAGACTTTTTAAGGAACACATATTTTTCAAAATTATACAGTAATAATAGATGTTTAGAGTTAATTGGATTTTGTTTGAGTGAGGAAGGAAAATTCATCCATATTGCACAGAGGTTGCATATTCTCGGCAACCTAACCATGTCTACAATTAAAACCTGTTGAAGCACATAGTCTATTTGATTAAAAAACAAGCTCAACTTGCAGATCTTGGGATGCTGATCAAATCCATCCAACGTATAAATCTTAATGCTCCAACACGGGAAACAGTCAAGTTGGAACCCCACACACTTGGATCTGGTTACAGGCTGCAGTACAATGTCTACTAGTCATCTGCCGTCGATTCTCCATATCTGCGTTTCTTAGCATCTGTGTAGAATATGTAAAGCAGGAAGCTGAGTGCATGAACTTAGATAAAAGCCATGCAACATCATTCAGAACATCAACTATAAGTTTCTTTTTGAGGTCTGTGATTATTAGGACAACTTTGACCATCTGAACCATTTAACCATTTATTTGATCCTAAAAAGTTCAAGAATTAATTGATATTCAAATTTGATCCTTTATATCATTCTCCTCAACCACGTATTGTTGGTCTTCAGCTGTTCCATTACATGCAGTGAAGCATCTCTACATGTTCATCTCATAGGGGAATTGACCAGCTACCACAGAAATGGAAAAAGAAAAAGAAATCCATTCTAACACCAATGGATATAGTTTGGTTAGTAATTAATGAAATTTCTTAATAGACTTAAGCACCAGCATGATTATTGCTGAAGTGTCAGAATGTCCATTGTTTAATGATCTCCCATCCGGAGAAAGGTAAACACAAATGTACAAAACCAGATAAAACAGCCTCAGAAATGAAATTCTGTTGTTTAGCAAACAATAATACACTAACTAAATTCCTGACAGAAAACAAAGTAAAACATTTGTCAAAATGCCAAAAAACAAAAGGTCGGCATGTTAATTAAATTGAGAGAAGTAGACAATCTGAATGAATCTAATTGAGGACAAGAAAGGAACAAGTATCAATCATTAGAGCTCAAAGCACTAACTGAATGTCACGAGTCTTACGATAGGAGATCTTTTACCATTTAAGCATTTGCACCAGCTTAATGAAAAAATGTAATACAATCTGAATGAATCTAATTGAGGACAAGAAAGGAAAAAGTATCAATCATTAGAGCTCGAAGCACTCACTCAATGTTACTGAGTCTTGTGTAGGAGATCTTTTACCGTTCAAACATTTGTACCAGCTTAATGAAAAAATGTAATACATATATATATATATATATGTCCTGAATGAATATAATTGAGGACAAGGAACAAGTATCAATAATTAGAGCTCGAAGCACTCACTGAATGTTACGAGTCCTGTCATAGGAGATCATTTACCATTTAAACACTTGCACCAGCTTAATGAAAAAAATGTACTACACACATATATATATATAGTGCACTGGTCACTTAGATTACATACCTCGCATTCAGGATATAAAAGTTCTTGATTTAGCGGTTCAAAATCAGTGTTTGTATAGGCCAAGCAATGATTTCTCCCTCTCCTCAACTCTCTTCCTTGCAGCCTCCCTTGCTTTAAGAGCTGCCTTTTCTTCTTGAGATACAACCTTTGGCTTATCATCATGCCGCTTTCTCTTGTTAACAGTAATTGCTGAAGGAGCACCTTTTACATTTCTCATAGGGTTTAACGAAGCTGAAACAACTCGACCAGTTGGTGGCCCACTTTGAGTCAGACTTTTACTTTCTTTTATTGAACCTGCTGATGATGCTGACAAAGGCTTTTTCAAGCTGAATTCTTTATTCTTGGAATCTGATGAGCCCTGAACGGCAGCATAAGCTTCCTCCTTGGAAACCCACTTGCCTATTGCAGAGGACACAAGTTAATATATCATGAGCACGATATGACTTGAATTGAGGCTATCCAAAATAGGGCATAGGTGAAAAGGCTAATGGTATGAAACATACCTATAGTATCAGCATAGTAAAAGCCTGAATTTGGATCATATTGTAAACCATTACTTCTGTTGAAGTAATAGCCTGAAGTGCTATCATACTCCCACTCTGTGAACGTCAAGACAACATTTGAACTCAACAAAAGACTGAAGATAAATAAACATCAAAATTTGTAAAAAACTGCCTCCTAAAGAGGCTATTCAGAAAGCACTCCATAGATTTATTTCCTTGATCAGAAGTGGGCAAATTTAGATTCATGCAGACAGATTTCAAATTAAGCCTAACGATCCAGTCATCACACCATTTTACAGTGGAGACAATGGCCACAAAAAAAAAAAACAAAAAAAACAAAAATTAGGGCCTTTCTAGAAGTCAGCTGATGATAAATATATATAATATCATTTGTGATAGCTCCCGTGACTCCAGCCATAATTTCTGCCAGACTGAATACTTATGTCTGCCAAAACAACACCTGAAGCTAGTCTTTCAACCTAACAAGAATAAGTAACCAACCCAAAAAGCAGTAAGAAACTACCATTTCCACCAAGCACAACAAATGGGTGCAACATGAACGAGACAAACCAAATTCCTTTATCTTGACTAAATCATACTGAATACAATGATGTAAACAAGATTACCCAGCACAAAATGGATGTTGCTCACAAGTCAACATTTAGTTTTGCAAGAAAAACCCAAAATCTTGCGGTTAATGTCTTAAATCTTAGAGTACTAATTCCATGACCCACAATGTCTGCCAAGCTTCATAATGAGTAAATTCCTCCCAACCCAAAAACACACCTTCCCCGTGTTAATGTAATAGCCATTGCAGGTAACAATACAAGTGTTTTCTGATCTTACTAAATTAAAGTCCTTACCCTCTTGACCCTCTATGGCATGGACAGTACTCGCCTCCTTGAAAGTTGCTATGTCCTTCTGATAGCTGCGTTTAGCTTTCTAGAAACCATTTCAAATCAAAAGATATCGTAGTTAAGTTTCAATTTCAGGACCAAAAACAAAAAGCAACCAGAATTCTGTAAAAATTGAAGTGCAAAGTGCTTTGTCACATTTTTCACATAGGTAAGAATACTAACTGAGAACGAAGACATTGAAAACAATAACAAACAACTTAAGCTTAACATATAACGTTCCATTTGTCACCCTAAACCATTCCAAAACGCCAACTCCTATAGTCATCTTAAGTCTTACCTTCCCGCCTAAACTAGCAAGGATCAAACATTTTGTCACCATTGATTAGAGAATTGCATGAAGCTATACGTATATTAACAAAATAAGAAACTAACCGTTTCAATCTGCTCAAGGGCTCGGGCGGCTTCCTTCTGCTGCTTCTCTTTTCGAATATTCTCTTCTCTCATAGAAGCAAGCCTCTTGGCTACATTGTCTTTGTGGCGCTGACCTAGCTCGTGGTTCCTTATGCTCGCTGGATTGTTTGATATAAAGATCTTGCAGAAGTCGCACCATTTGTTGCCTTGACTCACCCAATACTAGAAATTTAAGAAAACCCACAAGTAAATTCAGAAGCTTTACTGGTTATACAATCGAAAACCTAATTAAAAAATGAACTAGAGAGGTCATCGTCCACCTTGAGTGGGTGAAAATTTTGTCTAGAAATTGAAAGATGGAGACAAATGAATGTTTGTCATTCACGTACCTCAGTCATCTTTCTAGGGAATTCGGAGGCTTACGAGGATGATGAATCTGGGAAAAGGACTGACTACTTAATCGACGTTTAACCACTCCCCAAATCTCCGGCCTCGAATCCGTTGTCGTTTAGCTCTCTTTGTTTCTGTCTCCTCTCTTGTCGAGCACAGGGCGGAAGCGTGATTCGAAGTCCGAACCCGTTCGTACTCAACGAACCGCTCCATTTATCTAAAAACTTACTCATTCTTTTCTTTATATGTATATATTTTATTAAAAAATACCCGTAGTTTTTATAACAATTCTTTTATAATTAATAAATTATTATAAATTAAAATAATTCAATTAATTTTTATTTAATAATTTTTAATTAAATATAAAATTTTTAATAGTTTAAAAAATATTTTTTATTATATTTTAAATTCTTTAATTTTATTTATAATCTTGTCGTCTCCGTAAATTAAAATTTTGTAAAAAAATAAAATTTAAAAAAATATAATAATACGCAGTCTTACCTTATACAATAAAAGGGTTGTTTTGTAAATTATTTATTATCTATTTAATTTTAACCTTTTAAATATCTTTTCTCTTTTTTTTTACCGATTTAATTCTAATTTTAAAATATTATTTCCTTACTATAACTAATTAGTTAGTTGTACTAAAATCGCATGGTTCGCTTCCACCGGAGCTCGCAAGACCACCGTGAAAGAAGGATGCATCCCCATTGCCCTTCGAAGCCCTAATTCTCGAAATTTCATTTCCTGGAAAACCCTAAAATCCCCGAATTGAACCTCAACAATGGATGAATCCTTCTTGTTGATGCTCTCCAACCTCATACACCTCCAGAATTCCATGGACCCCGCCACCTCCCTTCTCTCCTCCTCCTCCACATCCGCCGCCTCCCCTTCCCTCTCCTCGCAGTCGCCGGCCTCCCTTCTCTCCGCCACCTCCTCTGCAGCGCCTCTCCTTTTCTTTACCCTTGCTTCTCTCCTGTCCTTCCTCGCCTCATCCAAGTTGCACTCCAAGCAGCGAGCCGCTGGCGACGGCGGCGGAAACTCTAACAACAACACCAACCGCGTCCCGCCGGAGAAGACGTCGGAGACCTCTGCGTACTCTGTGGCCGCTTTCCGGGCCCTCTCCACCGAGCACATATGGTCACTGGAGGCTCCTCTGAGGGACGCGCAGTGGAGGTCCTTGTACGGCTTGTCGTATCCCGTGTTCACGACTGTGGTTGATAAGCTTAAGCCTCACATAGCTGCGTCTAACCTCTCTTTGCCGTCTGACTACGCGGTGGCGATGGTCTTGTCGAGGCTTGCTCATGGGTACTCTGCCAAAACGATGTCGGCTAAGTACGCTCTTGAGCCATACTTGATTTCTAAGATCACTAATATGGTTACTCGCTTGTTGGCCACTAAGCTTTATTCGGAATTTATTAAGATTCCTGTTAGTAGGCGTAGGTTGATTGAGGCTACTCAAGCTTTCGAGGAGTTGACTTCTTTGCCTAACATGTGTGGGGCTATTGATGGCAGTGCTGTGAAGTTGCATAGTGTTAGGAGTGATCATGGTGGTGGAAACTTGCATCGGTGTAGATATGGGTATGATTCAATTTTGTTGCAGGTTGTAGCTGATCACAAGAAGGTTTTTTGGGACGTTTGTGTTAAGGCTCCTGGGAGTAGTGATGATGCTACGCATTTGAGGGATAGTTTGTTGTATCATAGGCTTATTTCGGGGGATGTTGTGTGGGATAAGGTTATCAATGTTAGGGGTCAACATGTGAGGCCGTTTATAGTTGGAGATTGGTGTTATCCTTTGTTGTCATATCTGATGACACCCTTTTCACCAAATGGGACAGGAACTCCAGCGCAGAACCTGTTTGACGGGATGTTGATGAAGGGGAGATCTGTTGTTGTGGAAGCTATTGGGTTGTTGAAGGCGAGGTGGAAGATTTTGCAGGATCTAAATGTGGGTCTTAATCATGCTCCCCAGACAATTGTAGCTTGTTGTGTGTTGCATAATTTGTGCCAGATTGCTAGGGAACCAGAGCCTGATATCTGGAAGGAGCCAGATGAGAGTGGAGGCCCAGCAAGAGTTCTCGAGAATGAGAAAGCACTTCATTTTTTCGGGGATAGTTTAAGGCAGGCACTTGCTGATGATTTGCATCAAAGGCTTTCTTCAAGGTAGATGCATTCTGCAATATTAAAACTTCATGGCAGCTCTAACTTGTTTAGGTTATTTGTGGGTTTACTTCTGCATTGTTATTCAACTACTACATCGATAATTTTGGATTCAGAAATTGTAAACTTCCTGTGTAGCGTATCTTCTTAATTGAATGGTGCAAGCTAACTCGAAAATGGAATCCTGCAATTAGGGAATGGCCATACCTAGCTGTTGTCAGTTTGTAGTTGGTACTGTGTTAGATGTTGATGTCTTGATAGCTTGTGTATTCTTCTTTCCTTAATTCAGAGCAAAGTTATTGGTGGATGTAAGCTATGTGGACGCAGACTTCTATCACTTTGAAGGAAACCTATGAATCTGTTAAACATTTGTTAAGAGTTCATGCATAGAAAGTAACTTTGTTTTATTTATAACTGAACTTATATTAATGGAAAATGCTTAGAGTAAGATTCTTTTACAGATTTCATACCAAACGCTGGTGTCTAGTAAGGTTTCATGTCACATTGATCACGCCCTGAACTATGAATTTTTAGTGTATTTAACCTAGCTGCATAATTAACATCTATACGCTTATCGCATCAGTTTACGCATTCCTTTTTTATTCTCTTGCCTTATCTTTACTTCTCTTTGGAAGCGAGCTCCATTGCTGCGCAACCTTTATTGCGGCAAATAACTTACAATTACTGTACATAGCACAGTTTTCCAACTTGCAGCTTTCTGGATTTAGGTAGTTGACAAGCCGATGTGAATTTTGTGTCTGGACTAAGTGCCGAAGGATAATACTTATAAAGGATCTCTTAGGCCCAATTTTTTTGAGTAAACGAACTCTAACACATATTCTGATCGCAACGCAATGATGAGTACTGAATATGGAAAAGCAAGCCTCGTTTGACACCAATTGGTATCACAGATCAGTCGTAGCTCTACTTTCTAAGGCCGTATTAAATTACATGCCAAACAAGGCCACTGTTTACAATCTTTCTTGAAGCCTGCAATCGGTATAAGCAACTTTTAAGTATTGCATCTTGGGTTTGAGAAAGTCACGTTAATCAGAAAATGTAAAGCCCAAGATCCAATATCCATAGTCCGGCAAGAAAATGGGGATCACCGTTTAGTGCATAAGGTGCCAATTTCTTAATCATGGATCTTGTTGAAGGTACACGCAGGTCAAGCCATTCTGAAAAGGTTCGATTCGGTTGATCCATCAATTGATGAATCCAGCGCTAGATTAATCAAGTGGCCATCTCCAGCTTCATTGCAAAGGCATAACTAGCCACACTTCTCGAGAATAAGAAACGAAAAGCACCATAAAATGTAGCAACAATCGTTGATCATCATATCAATGCCTGCCTGCTACTGCTACAAGTCTCAAAACTAATCCTTCTTCTGATGTTTAACCCAGACAAACATTAGGATCCTCATCCTCCGAGTCAAATTCAACCTGCATACAATTATAAGCGGTTTTAGTTACAAACGGATACACTAAAAAATAAAAGGAATAGTTCTAAAATGCATTCCAATGCCTTTGTTGAGCATCTAAGTTGCTTAAGTTTTCAATTGACAGCAAAAACCTAGATGTAGAAGCAGTAGCTAAAGAATGGCAGAGAAAATGTCGAAAGTGGATAAGAGTAATCATTCTGAAAAGCATATCACATTTTCATCCTTAAACCATCTTCCATGGCAATCTCGCTTCCAGCCTGCTTCAATAAATTTGAGTTCTCTCTCTCGACGTGCCCGGAAATCCAATTCTTCGGGTGTATGCGACACACTTGATGCTTGAGTTGCAGGATATGAACTAATTACTCTAGGAATAATTGTTGCATTCTTGACATGCACCTGACTTGATTTAGCATCAAACTTCTGGCTCTCAGAACTCTCCTGGGGGAGTTTCTTACATAGAGCCTCGGAAGCTGCCTTTCGTGTATGGTCATTTAGTGGTTTGCTTGGTAACTGAACTCTTTTGCTGGAATTACCAGAACTGTTAGAGCCACCAGGAGAGTCTGATAAGGCTAATCTCTTACTTATCTCATTTTGCCTACTCAACTCTCTTTCCTTCAGCCTGGATTCTGCAGCTAAGTGACGTGATCCTTTCCTGTGCATCTGCAAAGACAGCATTTCAACAAACATTCAAACAATTTAGGAGAAGGCGGCTTTGCATTTGCGAACAAAAATACTAATTGGCTCTCAGAACAGCAAAATTAAATACCCCACTAACAAGAATCCATATAATTGTCAAAACTTAATACATTATGTGATGAAAACAGATATCACTGACCACAAAAGTTTAAGGGAAAAAACACTAAGAAAGAAACTATCTTTCAAATCCAGCTTAAAAGTATTAAACCAGCTAATATCTTAGCCTGAAGAACTCACGTAATGCCTTAATAGTATCTAGAATACAAAACTATAGTCTTGCAGAAAGAAGATTACAAGGAATTAAAAGGGAAGGCAATAGAGGACGACAAGCTTACATTGAGCATGATAAGAGAATCAAGAACAGGATTGTGAGGGCAGACAAGACATGTGAATTTTCCATTGGAGAGTTTCTTGTAAGAAAACCCATCATCGATCGCTTCGATCAATACTTCTTCCACTCTTCTTTTCCTGTATTGTGCTTCTCTTGCCCAACTGTCTCCTCCAAACACACTCATCTTCACATTTTCTTCCTTCTCGTTGTCTCCAGGTTTTACCTAAAAGTTTGTTCTTTTCACCTAAAAAAGCTCCAAGACGACCCACAAGAGCAGATCTCTGGGCCTAAAAGTTCAGTCTTTAATGCTGTATAGTTGAAGGGCAACTTTTCACAAAACTAGCCCACTGGGCCATAAAGTGCAAATCTTTGCGAACCTTCTTTTGAACATTTTTACGAAAGCAACGAACTTTCCTCATTTTGTGTACATTTTCTACACAGTCTTTCGTCTGTTAACATGGCGGAGAGACAAGGGCTGGATCAGCAGCCACAGCAGCAGCAATTAGACCCACCACAGCTGCGGTCACCGTCGCAAGAACAACAGCCGTCGGCAAAGGAAGACATGTTCGGGTGTGTGATGGCATTGGAGGCCTCTTTGCTTCCATGTTTGCCTGCCCGAGAACTCCAAGCCATTGATCGCTCTCCACACCCTTCACACCAGAGTTAGTTTGCTGCTCATTTCTTGTTATCGTATTATTAACATTAACAAAAACCATATTTGGTTTATGATTTTTAGTAGATGTTTGTTTTATTTCATTATGGGAAGAAAAAAGAATGAAGGGAATAAATCTGATAACTTTGTTTGATATTTTCATTTATTCAATAACGATAGAATTGTGCAAATTATGCATTAATCACTTAATTAACTCCCAACATCTTTAATCTTGTGCTTCATATCATGGAGGAGGATGAAGAAAGAGAGTTTGTTTCTAATACAAGTATATAAAGAGTTGAATTTCAAACAAATTTCTAATAGTTTTATTAGTAAATTGATCTCTTATAATTAAGAATAAGAAAATAATTCCTCATAATTCTCTGTCATGTTAATTAGGCCAATCTATGCAATAATTTTAACTTCGATATTAAATAAGAAACACAAACTTAGCCTAAAATATGCGGGCGTGGAATACTAAGATTGCAGGTTTGGCCTCATTATTCTGTTTTTCTATGTCTTATTCAAGTGTATTTTAAGTTGAATAAAGTGTTTATTGAACTCTTTCTGCATATTTGCTTATGATACTTGAAGGAACAAACTTCGACAATATAGAAAAACCTACAAAACTAAACTCTGGATAACTGGATGGATTGATGTGATGTACTTGGGCTCTGCCAGAAGAAGTGATTCATGTGGATGGATTAGTTTCTGTTTGTGGATGTAGAGCATAGATAATACAAGGCTGTAGGAGAGCACTGCGAGCCATCATAGAAATTTCTATATGTTAGGATTATGATTACGAAAATAGCTCTGTGTATATGAAACTATATACTTTTCATTCATCATTATTAAGTGCAAGTTAGTTGGACATAATTGTCATTGGATTGCACTGTTAGCTGATTTCTGACATTTGAGTTATTGATGTTCGTCAGCACATTTGATTAATTTTGGACTTGCACCTTTAGAAAAGGTTATTCTTTGGGATTTTTCTTGAGATATTAATTTGTAAAGTTTTCTGAGATTTATTACTGTTTGTAATAGATTGAACTAAGAAGATGATGGTAATATGATCTCAAGATATTTTTAGATAGATTAATATTTTTTTCAAGATGTGTTCAGGTTTTTCTTGTAGTCTACTCTGTGATAGACTGATAGTCCTTGTAACCTACCCTTTTGGTAGGTATTGGTTGCTAGTTTTGCTAGTGTTCTGGTGAATGATCTTTGTAGAATTGCAGTGCTTCAGTATTAAGATGTGATCATAGACAGTTTTCGTGTTACTTATCAATCATTGTTTTCCCATGGTTTACCTGTCTCTCATCCGAAAGCATGCCACTACAAAAATGGTCGGTTCTAAACCTTAAGAAAACACGATGTATGTAGAACAGACGTTTATGGGGATCTCGGTGAAAATATGAGTACATGAAGAACAGATACTTCATAATGCTTCGGCAAGTGAAGCATCTTAGCTGTGCACCTAATACTGTAACATCTGGTATGTCCTTCAGAGTTGTACATTTGGACATTAAGATGTTTCTTTTCAATAATGTTTGGTCATTTTCATTGTTGAAGATTTGGCTAATGGAAAAACCATGTTATTACCTCAGTATACTGGTCTATGTGATTGTGTAATTCCTGATCTTAACTCTTTGTCTTAGCTAACAAAACAGTCAGTGAAACAAAATCTATCTCAACTTTATGGGCATACATACTGAAATGATCTACAACTTGTAATTGTTCCAGTTGATGTTGAAAGGCATGCTAGGGACTTCATGGAAGCTGCCAAGAAGCTTCAACTCTATTTTATTGGTCTACAGCGCCACGGGCGACCAAGTGCGGTTGAAACTCTAAAAGAGGTTAACAAATCTAGCTGAAAGAGATTACACAGTGCTACTTTCTTTTCTGTTTCTGTCACTTGACCTAATAAAGCATTGTTGGTTGCATTTTTACAGGAGATCGCTGTTATGGAAGAAGAATTGGAAAAAATGGATGAGATAGTCAAGAAACAAGAGAGATCGATCCAAGGTTGGACAAAGGAGTTGACTGATCAACTGGACAAGCAGAAAACAGAATTGCAGAGGGTTTAGTGAGCAAGTAATAACCCTGTATTGACCATAAGTGTGTAGTAGTGAATCATGCCGAAGATATATCAAGTTTAGATTGTCTTTTGTTACATGTCAAGCAAGCTCGTGATGTATATTTGGATCTTTCCTTGGTTGGTATGAAAAGAAAACTTCAAGCAATTTTGTATTAATTAGATGTAGTTTACCTACAATTAAAGCTTGATCAAATAACATAAATCTCTAAACAAAGATTCTAAGAACATTGTATATAGCCATCATGGAGTAGCATTACAGTATGGGAAGGCAAAAGCTTGACAATGACAGTAATCTTTCTGCAGAACATCAAAGACCAACCGACTTATGTATTTGTAGACTATTTTTCTTTCTTAAGAATTCATAACCAGTGTGTATCAAAAGAAAAAAACAAAAACAAAATAGACGCCTTAATCAATAGAAAAAAAAAAAAAAAAGACACCAAGAGATATTATTGGAATTGGCCAGACAAGCATGGGCAGAAAGGTCAATGTTGGTCTGTCCCCGTTTAGTAGTGCCAACGACGAAACATTGGCATAACAAAGAACTTCATTGTGCCATTGTTACAATGGAATCCATTGCTTGCTCCACAAGCGAAGTAGTAGGGCTGGAACCTTTTGAGCACGAACTCAAACCCATCTCCAGACCCTTGTGTGGTGTTAGCAATCATCTTGGCTCTCCTCAGGTCGCATCTCATTAAGCTCCACATATTTGGCAGCAAGTAAACGTTATGAGGATGTGTGTTGTTCTCACTTGGTGGATCATACTTGAACACTGCAAAACGAACGTCATCTCATCAGCTATTGTATCTAATGAAGATGAAACAAACAATTCACAAGGATCATGTCATATAAACAAAAACTTCCTTCAAAACAACAGAATACTGTCTAAATGCCTCACCTAGAGTATCGTTTACATAAAAAGGACCGTTGTTGAAGGACCAGTCAATGTAGTTAAAGCCAAACTGCCAGTTGTTAGCCCCACCAACGATGATCTTCCTTGGAGGATTGTCGCCATGTCTATTGCCCCAGTCACTGTGGTTAGATCCATACTGCCACTGCGGGTTAGCCATGCTAGTGGTCATCAAGGCAGCACCAAGTAGCAGAACCATAACTTGTGCACATGTTAAGCCCATCTTTCCCCTTAAGAAAAGCTTTCACAAGACCTGGAAGTTAGGAAGTGAGATGATGAAACTTGTAAATTTACAGGAAGTTTAGATGGTTGATAACGAATGGTCGAGTTGTTATGTATATATAGGAGAGGAAGTTACGGAAAAGGAACAGTGCAATGTATAGCCGAATCGGTCTTTTTCTCGACTTGGATTGGTGTGCAACGAAAAATGGAAGCCCTCCACTTCTCACAGCCGTCTCTTGTAGTCCATGTTTACTTACGTTGAATGTGTGCATTTATTATATAAAAATGGGTTAAAACCAATTGACCATTTCACCTATAAGAATCGTGACTCTTTGCAGGAAAGATTGAGTTAAGAATACCGGATGAATTAACTTGAATATTCATTGAACGTTAGCTGTTGGTGAAACATGGCTAAAAATTTCTGCTTTCGTGCAGCAGAAGAAAAAGCTCCTGTAATCAGTTTCTGTACAAGGTTTATAACACACTACGTACTAGCAACATGTAAACCCAACAGCAAATACATATTAGATGTTAACTAAACTCGTATGCGAAGAGTCTTAACGATAATCCAAGTCTGGTTCTTAAGGAGTTAAAACTGTTCTGCAACCAGTTAGACCATTTTCTCTGCTCCGCAGAATATTCTGAATTTGGTTGTGAAAAGGGTAATGAATGTCAAAAAGTTACGGTGTAGAAGAAAACTCTCTACCTTACTAGGTCGTCCATTGTCTGTTGTTAGATAACAAAGCACAACCTTAAGTTGGATATTTCATAGCTACTTCCTGTGCTGTGTAGGAATCAAATCTATATTAATTCTTTTGTTGAACATTGTCATACCATAGATGCCTTCCATATTAACTTGACTTGGATGCATTAAACATCATAGTTTTATGTACTTATTTTCAACGTTTTGTTGGAGTTGTATGCTAAAAACCATTGTTTAAAGCAGGCGATATGGGTTGGTGGAAATCCTGAAAAGTCTTTTCCTGCCAGAAAGTGGTCAGCCCAGCCCTGGATTCAGTTTAAATTTTTGACTGAAATGAATTCTTAACTCATCCTTAAGAAAAAAGGTGACTGATGATGATGCTTATAAATGCTGATGCTTCCCTGACGTGACGATGATGGCTTGCTCCATTAAAGATAAGTGTAGTAAATTGCAGGAAAATTTCCAGAATTTACTTTACCTGTATATCTGTCAATGAAAATGCCATTTTTAGGTTAAAACTAGTTTTACTGATCATGTAAAATTTTCACAACAAATTAGTTATTAATAATAAAATGGATTAAATGATATTTTTAGTAAATTAAAATTATGTATCTCATTGAGAAAGGATTGGAACATTAATAAACTGAACCGGTTCAACCGATTTAACATTGAAAACTTTGTACCTAGCAATTTTTCAGTTTGGTTTTTAATTTTTTTGTTTGATTTAATTTAATAATTTTTGTTGTTAAAAATTGAACAGTATATTAATTAATCAACTTTTTCGTAAACTAATCAGTTTTTATAAACTAAAATAAACCAATTAATTTTTATTTAATAATCTATTTTTCAATTAAACTTTAAATTTGTAGATAAGCAAGGATAATTCTTCAATCATTATTCAAATTCTTTAATTTTATTTATTTTTAGCCAATTTTATAACATTCTAATGTTGATTAAAGCTTTAAAACCTTAAATCTCTTTACTTGTTTAAATTGTTGGATATAGGAAGCCCACTTCCATGGGAGATTTTCAATATTGGCCTATTAAGGGAATATATTCATGAGCTGTGGCACTACACTTCAACTTAAAACCTTAAGACATTAGGTTTATGGGCCTTTTCTGCTTATATGTCATTCACTAGTTCCATCTCTTTTCAATGTGGAATTACTACTCACACTTGACATCCCAACAATCGCCCCCTCAATTGTGAACTTCCATATTGGGCTTGGGCTTCCCCTTGAGCGAAAGCCTTTTTGCTTAGCAGTTCGAGGATATAGTGTCACGAAGAGACCTTCTACTCTACTAGTCTAGGCCCACCAGGAGTCTCCTTACTCTTCTTCATATGGAAGCACCCACGAGATCTGACTACTATTTCCATACTCGTCCCTTGTCGAACCATCGACTCTAATACCACTTGTTGGATCTGAAGAGTCCACTTATATGGGAGATCTTCAATATGGACCTAGTGAGGGAACATATTCATGGGCTTTGACACCACACTTCAACTTAAAACCTTAAGGCATTAGGTTTATAGGTCTTTTCCACTTATATATCCTTCACTAATTTCATCTCTTTTCAATGTGGAATTCCTACTTACACTTGACATCTCAATATAAATTTCGATTCAGATTTGAAAACATTGTGAAAGATTAAGTCAGTATTAACAAAACTCTACAAAGGTTGTCATCTTTCCCGTGCTCCTTTCATCTGGCCTGAGATTTCCTTACAACCCATCTGCAGGTGAGGTCCGACCCTCATGGAAGGCCTTACAAAGGCCTTGGATACTTCTTTTGAGCTCGACGAGCCTTCTGGTTCGAAGGATGAGTTTCCAAATTTATTGCGGGAAACTCTGCGAAAAAAATCGAATGGGTGATTGTTTCACTAACTTTCCGATTCGTTTCTGACAAACACAAAAATCAGAAAAATTAAAAGCACCAAAGATAAACAAAATCGAGATTTGTTAACACAGTTCCACATACTTTGCCTACGTCTGCAGGGCTCTCACCCAGCTTAATTCTGTCACTAATGACAATAGTTTTATAAAATGCTTTACTGAGCCAACGCCACTCAACCCTTGACACTATCTCTCGTGAATTTCACCCCCAGTAGTACGACCACTTTGTACTAACCTCATTTTTCTCAACAATCTTTTGAAACAAGAGCAGTGAATAAATCACTCAAGTGATTAAACAAACAACTCAATACTCAAGAAAACACTTGACAAAAAGACAAGCAATAATTTCCTACACAATCATGAATCAAGAGCAACTAAATAATCAAGCAAAAATACCCAGCAAGAACTTCACCAAATCAGCCACGATTCAGGTGCAGGAGCTGGGTCACACATTCATTAACAACACCTTTGAATGTCTTCAATTTTCTTCACACTTGGTAACATTACACACAAGCCACCCTTGAAGCAATAAAAACATTAAAATCAAACAGCACACCTTTTGCTCTTCCATTCACCATGAATACTCACCAAAAAATTCTCATCAAAACAATCATGTATTTTCTGCAAAACATGGATAGCACCCAATGGCCCACGCAATAAGACTAACACCACAGAACAACACCCAGTGACCCATGCAAAAAGACCAACACCCAAAAATTCACACCAACATCCACATAGAAGAAAAATCACCCAACAACTCACGTGTAGCCTTCAATCAACAGCCAACAAAAATTCAAGATCGCAAAACTGACACATAGCTCTCACACATGTCACCTTGCTTAATCCATATCTCCAGAAGAAACATAATCCACATGAATCTTCATCCAAGGTAAAGTTCTATTTGCACAACAACTCTATCCAAGAAGCCAATTCAAGTAAGACTTCTTTATTTATATTTTTAATCATTATCTAAATATCTAGTAATCAAAAATGAGAAAATTAAACAAAAAGATATATAATAAATTTCTTAACAATCTCCTTCTTTTTGACATTTTTGTCACAAATAAGAAATTCCCTCTTAATCCAACATCAAGTTCCAAAGAACATCCATCAAATTCTTCAAGTTCAAAAAAATCCAAAATAATAATAATGAACAAGCATCTAAATTTCTCCCCTTTGAGATAAAAAATGCCAAAAAGCAAGACTAATAGTCACGAAGATACCTTAAAATCTCCACCTAAATTGAACAGTCACAAAAAACAATACGATGTCTCCCCCTTGGTACAAAACAAGAATCCTTTAACATGATCAATCTTAGTGAATAAAGAAACATAAGTAGCACTTCAATTCCATCTTTATAAGACTGATCAAATTCATAAACCTCATCTTCAAGCATAGCCTCATGTACACATCAATCAACTGAACCTTACAAAACCCATAAATAAAAACTCAAAAAACCTAAACGATAACTCCTTCGAACCTCTTTCTTTTTTTTGTTTTTTAAATAAATAATATCAAACTATACTTCAAAAATGTAAAGCACACAGTCTCTGTGGCCCTCGAAGAAATTTAAACCTGGGCTTATTCCTCATCACATTATCTCTATCATCAACAATCTAATTGATTTCTTTATCTGAAGTAACTGACTTATCCGCAGTCTAAAAAGTTGCTTTAAAAGCAGTAACTAACTGTAAATCTAGACAATTTCTTATTTTTCCTCCACTACGTCTTTGTGCTTATTCTTGACCCTTTCTAACCCAATAGTGCTTAGGTAACATGGGTTGCCGCTGGATATTTAATGGAGAGTGTTTAGATTTTAAGTTTTGACCCCTTTAAAACATCATTTGTAATAACTTGTAACATTTCAGTCTTATGTGCCCGATTACTCCACAAAACTGGCATATAGGTATGAACCTCTAATTTTTCTTTGAAATTTCTCCTTGGACAGATCTGGTCGCACCAATTTTCTCATCATTCGACTTGGAACATTCACCTCTATAGCCAATGCCTTGAAGATCCTCTTTAACCTTACCGATTTCGATCAACTTTTCTAACTTTTTTGTGCCTCCATTCAGTATTCTCAAACCCTTTTCGGTACTTGCTAACTTCAGTCTAGTTTCACCAATCTCGTCTAAAGCTACCATCAATTTCTTCTTTAAATCTTGGATAGTGTTCTTGATAGATAAGTTTTCTTCCATCAACCTTTCATTCTTTCTACATGTTGTCACCCATTTTTCGTACATCACTTCGTAAGTCTTGTAAATATTCTTCCATTTATTATCTGAACCACTTTCATTACTGTCATAATCTGATATTAAACCTTGACCTTATTTGTCTCTATTTTTCTTAAAATTTTCTGATTTGCCCCTTTTTTTTTATCTTTAGTTACTTCCTTCTTAATTACTGTTAGGCATGCAACTGGATTTTTGCCATACAAAGCAACTAACGCAGTACTGTTCACAATATCTTCTTCACTATCATACTCACTTTCGGATTCATTCTCGCTCCAAGTGCTTGTAAAGGATTTTCCTTTTCCCTTCTTCAGAGTATTAGCACAGTCCACTTACACATGCCCAAAGCCTTGACACTCATGACATTGAATTTTCTTCACTTTTCTTTCACCCTTTTGAGTTTTCCCTTGTTGATTGAAATTACTATTTGATAAGCTCCCACCATTTTGCCTAAAATCGGATCTATCCTTTTTCACTTTCTTTAACCACTTATTGAAATTTCTTGTCAATAATTTCATATCCTCATTATCATCATATTCATCTTCTACATCATTTATGCCTTTTCCAGTTTCAGCTTGTAGTGCCAATCCTTTGCTCTTTTCTTGTTTGCCCCTCAACAAATTCATTTCAAAATTGGTAAGAATTCCAATAACTTTCTCTAACGACAAGTCATTGATGTCATAAGCCTCCTCGATTGTTGCAATTTTCAGAATAAATCTTGGAGGTAGTGATCTCAACGTCTTTTTTACCAATTTCAAGTTAGAGTATTTCTTCCCGAGTTGATATGCTTGGTTTGCTATGTCACGCAATCTCTCATGCAAATCTCCAATTTTCTCACTGTCATCCATCTTCAGTTCTTCAAACCTCATAGCTAACATCTGAAGTTTTGAGGCTATCACAGATTTCGATTATTCATGTATAGTCTGCAAAGTATCCTATGCTTCTTTCAACGACTCATAAGCTGATATCATAGCAAAACAACCTTCATCAACTGCACTGAAGATCATGTGTAGGGCTTGAGAATTTCCAAGCGCTCTCTCTTCTTCAGCCCTTGTCTACTCAGATGCATCTTTAAGCACTGCTTCTCCCTTTTCATCAGTCGTCACTGGATGTGTCTAGCCATTTAAAATCAAGTTCCATGCTCTTATTCCTTGTGCTTGAATGAATACTCTCGTCCGTGATTTTCACATAGGATAATTTAAACCATCTAATAATAGTGATATGATGATTGATGCCCCTTCGCTAATAGTCATAATTGAGAAACAAGGATTTGCACCGACTTGATGTACCAAGTTCTGATTCGGTGACCATCTCTGATACCAATTGAAAAAAATCAAAGGTGTGATTGTTTCACAAACTTTTTGATTCGTTTCTAACAAACACAAACATCAGAAAAATTAAAAGCACCAAAGATAAACAAAACTGAGATTTATTAACGCAGTTCGACACACCTTGCCTATGTCTGCGAGGCCCTCACCTAGTTTAATTCTTTCACTCGACAATAGTTTTATATAAGGCTTTACTGAGTTGACACCACTTAACCCTTGACACTATCCCTTATCCTCACTACCCGTGAAAGAATTTCACACCTAATAGTATGATCACCTCGTATTAACCTCATTTTTCTCAACAATATTTTGAAACAAGAACAGTGAATAAATCACTCAAGTGATTAAACAAACAACTCAACACTCAAGAAAACACTTGACAAAAAGACAAAAAATAATTTCCTGCACAATCACGAAATCAAGAGCAGCTAAATAATCACGCAGAAACATCCAGTAAGAACTTCACCAAATCAGCCATGATTCAGTTGCAGGAGCTGGGTCACACATTCATTAACAACACCTTTGGATGTCTTCAATTTTCTTCACACTTGGTAACGTTACACACAAGCCACCCTTGAAGTAATAAAAACATTCAGATCAAACATCACACCTTTTTCTCTTCCATTCACCGTGAACACTCACCAGAAAAACCTTATCAAAACACTCATGTATTTTCTGCAAAACATGGACAGCACCCCACGCAATAAGACTAACACCACAAAACAGCACCCAGTGACCTATGCAAAAAGTCCAACACCTAGAAATTCACGCCAACATCCACATAGAAAAAAATCACGCAACAACTCACATGTAGCCTTCAATCAACAGGCAACAAAAATTCAAGACCGCAAAACCTACACATAACTCTCACACTCTTCACCTTGCTTAATCCATATCGCTAAAAGAAATGTAATTCACATGAATCTTCTTCTAAGATAGAGTTCTATTTACACAACAACTCTATTAGAGAAGCCAATTCAAGTAAGACTTGTTGTATATTTTTAATCATTATCTGAATATTCAATAATCAAAAATACCAAAGTTAAAAAAAAGATATATAATAAATATCTTAACACTCTAAAACAAATGTCGACCGCTTTGAACACCAAGTCCCAACCTAATGGCCCGAGTGTGGAGGAACAAACTCTATGCTCATCATAAGATAGGAGAGTTGAAACATTTCCAGAATATGTCTAAAGATAGTATCATAACTCCCTCTCTTAAGCTGTTGAAGGCGGGAGCGCGGGAGCGAGGATCTGGTCAGTTGCCTTAATCAGTTACTTTTGGGGAAAATGACTAGCTTTTCCGATGGCTAATGCTTGGGCGAAAGCAAGATGGGGAAAAAGCAAGGGTTAGAACGAGTATTGCTCCGTGAGGATGGTATTTTCTTGTTCAAGTTTAGTGAGAAGAGTGGACTGAATGATATTATAGAACAAGGTTGGTGACCAACCCTTGTTCATACAACAATGGAGACCCGACATGGAATTGGATAGGAGAAAGTTGGATATGAGTCCATTGTAGGTGCATTTCCACCACCTTCCTATAGAGTTATGGACTACTGAAGGATTGAATTTCATTGCGAGTTCGTTAGGAAAACCTCTGAGCATGACTCCCAAACCGCAGCTATGGCATGCATAGGCTATGCGAAATTTTGCATTGAACTTCAACCTAAAGAATGCTCTTCCAGAGAGTGTGTTTGTGTTGTGCTTTGGGGAGAATGGAGAAATGACTCAAAAAGTTATTTTGGTCTCTTATCCACAGAAACCAAATATGTCTTCCAAGAAATGGAAACCGACTGGGAAGGTATTTCAGATAGGGGGCATGGGGAGTTGATGGAATTGGGGGTTCCTGATAACATAATAACTGGAGAAGAGATGGTGCAAGTCAATACTGAGGACTCGAATGGAAATGTTAAGCAAATGAGTGAATCTCCAAACAAAAAGATACCATAGGGGATGGTACTAAATCAATTGGAAAAGGTTGGTCAAGAAACAAACCCACCTGATTTGGAGAAGCCACGGAACAAGGAATAATACATAGGTCATACTATCAACTCTCAAGGAAGTCCTGAGCAAGTTAATGAAGCTCTAAATAGGCAGACGACTCAGGAGCCTGTTATTAATCAAATAGAGAAAATTGACATTAGAGAAAGACAACATGAATTGGAGAGTACTCTGAGTTCTATAGATATGGAGAACAATGAAATTGTTATTAACACAAGTGAGGATGGAGGACTACAGATGCTGACCACGGAGCATATTAGAGCTATAGAGGGGTATTTAAATTTGAAACATTCCAAAACTGAAATCGACGATGGTAAAGCCAATAGCCAGCAGGAAAATGAGATCATTTACCTGCCAAGCTCTAGAAGAAGATCAACTAGGAAACATGGGAAAGGAAAAAACAAAGAGGACTCTCCCCAATCATGTCTATTATGATTTGGAATACCAGGGGCCTAAATGATCCCTCAAAACGGTCTATGGTGAAAGAGATCATCCAACAACATCAACCAATCATTGTAGGCTTGTTGGAAACAAAAATAAGGGACTTTCAGATCCTGAAGGACCAGCAATTTTTTGGTGCAAAATGGAAAATGTTTTTCAATCTTTCTTCCCACTATAACGGGAAAATCTTATGCTTCTTCAATGTTGATCAAATTGACGTGCAAGTGGAGGAAGAGAGTGACCACTTTTTACATTTGAAATGTTGTTATAGGGGTCAATCCCCATCTTTTGCTCTTACTTCAATAAATGCAGCAAATTTTGTGTTTCAGAGGAGTAACCTATGGAATGCACTGTTCCGGATCCAACGTTCTATTCTTACCCCATGGTTAGTAGCAGGGGACTTCAATTGTACACTAAATTCGAAGGAGGTGGAAGGTGGTAAGAAATATATAATGGCAAATGCAAGAGAACTCACCTCCCTGCTTAGCAAGGTAGAACTGATAAATATTTGCTCTACGGGATGACATTTCACGTGGAGTAACAAGCAGCAGGGGCATATATTCATTCGCAAAAAACTAGATAAAGCACTTGGCAATCCGGAACGGCTCAACAAGTTTCCTTAATCATATGTACGCTTTGGTGAAAATTTATTATCGGACCATTCCTACATATTAATTCAGAACATAGTCTATCATCAGAGACATGGTACCCCCTTCCGTTTTTTCAATGGAGTTATGAATTTACCAACTTTTATGGAAATGATTGGGTGTTGCTAGCAGCAAGATGTGATAGGGTACAAAGATTTCCAATTTAGGCAAAAGCTAAAGAAGGTTAGAGAAGCCATTAAGTGTTTTACCAGGGGAAAAACCAAAAATTGGAACAACTCAAGATCAAAGTAAAACGAGCTCAAGAGGAGTGCTACCATAAGCCTGTTGAATATGTGACTTTGAAATAGTCAAAGTTGTTATCAGAATATTTTCTTTAAGTGCAGATTTTATGCTTATTCTATGCTGATTTAGTTTAGATGTTATCCGATTTTTAAATTTTGATTAGAGAAAGATTGTATAAATTGGCAAGCTCTGCTAAATAAAAATATAGAGTTTTCTCCATACATATCTTCTTCCTAAAAAAACCAACAAAGTGGTATCAGAGCTCTCTTGATCTTAAGGGACCTCTAAACCTACAAACCTATAACTCATAACTCATTCTACGCCTTCCCACACTATAAAACAAAAACTACACATTAATGGATTCAAAATCATCGTTCACTGATATTACTCTGCCAGTGTTTGATGGTAGAAATCATCTAAGTTGGGTTGTTCGAATGGAGGCCTTCCTTGAAGCGAATGACTTGTGGGAAGCTGTAGATGAAGACTACGACGTTCCGGACTTGCCTGCAAATCCAACGATGGCTCAAATCAAAATCCATAAAGAAAAGAAACAGAGGAAGTCCAAAGCAAAAGCTTGCCTATTTTCAGTAGTCACACCAATAATTTCTTCTAGAATCATGACGTTCAAGATGAGCAAAGAAATTTGGGATTTCTTAAAGGAGGAATATGTAGGGAACAAAAGAATCAAAGGAATGCAAATGCTTAACTTGATCAAAGAATTTGAGATACAAAAAATGAAGGAGTCAGAAACGATCAAGGATGACTCCAACAAGCTCATTGCCATTGCCAATAACGTAAGATTTCTTGGTTCTAATTTTGATGATTCTAGAATAGTTCAAAAAATTCTAGTAACCATTCCAGAAAGATTTAAGGCTACAATTTCATCACAGAGAACTCAAAGGATTTGGCAAAAATCAGTTTGGCAAAATTGTTAAGTGCATTACAGGCACAAGAACAAAGGAGACTCATGAGGTAAGAAGGAACCGTGGAAGGTGCTCTTCTAGTAAAGTCATACAATAAAAAGAGGATTAATAACAACAATGCTCCGAGATTTCCACCATGTTCGTACTGCAAGAAAACAAATCATCCAGAATACAAGTGCTGGTAGAGGCCAGATGTAAGATGCAACAAGTGTGGACAACTAGGACATGTTGAAAGGATATGTAAAGCGCAACAATATGTGGGAGAAGTCAAGCAAGTTGTAAACGATCAACTTAAGGATGAGGAGTTATTTGCAGCATCATGCCTAGCCAACTATAATTCAAATGAAAGATGACTTATTGATAGTGGTTGCACAAACCACATGACCTTTGATAAAAGGATGTTCAGAGAAATTGATACAAGTTTTATCTCCAAAGTCCAAATTGGAAATGGAGATTACATTGAAGCAAAAGGAAAAGGGATTATAGCTTAAAGGGCATTCAGGTTTAAAGTTAATTTCTGATGTCTTATATGTTCCTACAACAATCAAAAATCTTATATGTGTTTATCAGCTGCTCGATAAAGACTTTAAGGTACTATTTGAAAACAACTGCTACATGATTAAGGATGCAATGGACAGAGAAGTGGTCAATATCAAAATGCAAAATAAAAGATTTGAATTGGATTTTACAAAAGAGAACCACGCTGGAGATGCTGAGGAAGATATAATTAACACGAATACCTCTATATATGATGAAAACAAAATGAGTTCTTCAAGTTCAAGAACATCTACAAAAAAAGGCCAATAAGGTGGATCACTCCTTCATTGTGGAAGATAAAGGAAGATTTGACTGCTTGAAACTGACAGATAGAAAAGTTCATAAGAAGCCTAATAGCGAAATTGTGGAAGCACAAACGAAAAAGAAAAAGAAAAAGGATGCTTGGAGTTTGGTGTATCAAAGTCAAAGAGGAGTGTTGAACATGTGACTTTGAAACAGTCAAACTTGTTATCAGAATATTTTCTTTAAGTGCAGATTTTATGCTTATTATATGCTGATTTAGTTTAGATGTTTTCTAATTTTTGAATTTTGATTAGGAAAGATTGTATAAATTGACAAGCTTGTGCTAAATAAAAATATAGAGTTTTCTCCATATATATCTTCTTCCTAAAAAAACCAACAAGCCGAATAACACGATCCTTAGGGAGATTGAATCAAATCTCTTAAAAGAGTATAAAAAAACTTACAGCTGCAAAACTCAATCATAAAATAGAAAGCGAGAGTCAACTGGCTTCGAGATGGTGATTCCAATTCCAAATATTTTCATTCCACGATTCTGGTTAGAAGGTATTTTAATAAAATTATCCAGTTTTAAGATAGTCAGGGGCACATGTTCTCGGATCAGATCGAGCTGGTTGATTTGGCTAGGAAGTACTTCTTTCAACTGATGGGGCCAGTGCAAGCTGAACTACTGACAAAGAATATGCATAGAATACTAGGTGGATCAATCTCACAAGAGGTTAAACAAGCTTTGATTGCTCCATTTACTGAACAAGAAGTTAAGAACAATGTATTCAGCCTGCATCCTTCAAAAGCTCGAGGACCGGATGGTTTCTCTGCCTAGTTCTTTCAATCTACCTGGGAGATCACGGGTAAACTCTTTACCAAAACAGTGTTGTAGTATTTCTCCTCCACAAAGATGCTTCAACAAATTAACCATACATATGTGTGTCTTGTACCAAAGAAGAAACATTCGAAGGTAATGGGGGACTTTTGACCAATTTCATGTTGTAATACGATCTATAAAGTCATCACATAGCTACTCGTGGATAGAATGAAGAGTGTTCTTAGAGAGACTATTGACATTTCTCAAGGCGCATTCATATTAGATAGGAAAATAGGAGACAACATTTTATTGCTACAAGAGCTGTTAAAGGAGTATTCGTCTGGGAAAAACTCAATAGCTGCGTTATGAAAATAGACTTTTTTAATTCATACGACACGATCAATTAGAACTTCATTAGAGTATGTCTGGAAATGGATTATGAATGCTGTGCATTCCTCGATAATCAATATACTTGTAAATGGCATTCCTACAAAGCCATTAAAAAACAAAAGAGGTATAAGACAAGGGGATCCTTTATCCCCTTATCTCTTTATCATTGCAATGGAAGGTTTCACTAGACTGATATGTTCTTTTACAACTCACAATGGAGCTTATAGAGTTCACAACAAGTGTACTGAAGCAAAGATCACCCATCTCATATTTGCAGACGATCTTCTGTTATTCAGTGGAGCGGAGGAACAGTCCATAACATCATGAAACACACTCTGAATCTTTTCTCCAAATGGTCGGGCCTGACAATCAATGTCGATAAAAGTAGTATATGTTTCTCTTTGGATGTTAAAGAGGTGAATGAGCTGAGTAATATTATGGGTTTAAGTATTCAAAAGCCTTCTCTACGTTATCTAGGAGTCCCAATAACTTCCTACAAGTTGAAATATTCAGACTGCCTATCACTATTAGAGAAGATCAAGTCCAAAGTGAATTCATGGCAGCATCATCGCCTATCTTATGCGACAAGGATTACACTGATTATTTCAGTTTTGAGCAGCTTACACACTCATTGGATAGCACATGTAGCGTCATGAAGGAAATGTTAGAAATATATGTGGACTAATATAATCACAACATTAATTCCATATGCCTAACCACAATCGAATTGCCTAATGTATATTTAATAACCATAATGGGATGATTAATTCACTAATTGCATTTGAGGCACATGCTAGTATCCTAATAACTATATGTTGGCCCATTAAACTATAGTTCACATCATCCATTAAAATTGACCCAATTAGCCTATTCTACCCCTTAGGGTAGAACATCTCATAATATATGACATAAGGTGAGATTGTTGCACATATAGTGTGTGTGGGTGTGAAAAGCACAAGGGTCTTCTACCGTTTACTCTCTCTTGCACAAGGTTTGTATTTTTCTCTTTGAGAGGTTTTGGAGAAGCATGGAGAAAGTTCAAGACCACATGTCAAGTGTTGGAGGTATGATTTTATCATTTTGTTATGCTCTAAATAGAATGTGATCTTGTTTGTTGAATGTGGTTAATTAATACATTTATTATAGCAATTGGTATCAGAGCACCAGGTCATTTGATTTTAGGGCTCGTTTTTCGGTTGTTTAAAAGTTTTCGGTTGAAATCATTTTTTTGTCTAAATAACTTCGAAATGATGAGTTATTGGTTCAAAAAAGATTCTTGGCTATTGTTGTTGCATTTCATCTCCATTTTGGACAAAGAACCACGATTTTTTGGATGAGTTTCCGTGTTTTCTTCCATGGCCGAAATGGGTTTGATATTTTCAACTTTTGGAGCACCTTTGGCCGAAATGGATATGAGAAATCCATATAGCGTGAAAAATGGAAGAAAACGCCTAAAAAATCGTCGAAAATGGAGGTTGGGAGAGGGAGTTCTAGCCAGGTCCGCGAGTCGACCCATCGACCCAGCTGGAGGACAGGCCAGCAGTGCAAGTGACGCCCGACCCAACCCGGAGCTTTTAAGTTTTATTTTAATTAATTTATTTATTTTTAAAAAAATTATGCACGTCATTGGGGTGCCTGTAGACTCTTTTTTGGACCCTTTTTCTTTTTTTTTTTGCTCCAAATTTTATTTCTGATTTTTTCCATATGTTTATGTATAAGATTAGTTAGTAATTTTATTTGATAATTCTAATTGTTTTAATCTTATTATGGCATAAACATTTTTTGTTAACAATAGTTAATGCTTATTTTTACCTATCGTAGAATTGAGCATGTGAAACTATTTATGATGAGGAATTTTTAAATATTAACGTATATTTAAAATTTGTGTTTTTCCTTTAAAATAACGTTAATATCCATACGGGTAATTAATTATCTTGTCGATAATTACTGCTTAGTAGGATGCTTAATATGGTGAAGAAATTTTATTAAAATATTATGAATCGCACAATTTTTCTATCCTTTCGATAGTATATTGATGATTTGGTTGTGATATTTTAATAAATTGTTCTTACCTGTGAATGAGTTCTATATTTATTTAAGGAACTCTAGCATGAATGATATAGTTAATTTTGAGAAAAAGAGCACGAATTGCATGATTATGTTTTAACATGCATATCATAGTTATTGCTCTTGGTTCTCATTCAGCTTTGAGTAATATGAGAGTCTCTGCTATCCTGACGTTGAATGGAACGAACCACAAGCAGTGGGTTGAATCTCTCATGATGAATTTGACCATCATGCGAATGGACTTGGCCTTGAGAATTGATCCACCGCAGAAACCTGCTGATGATGCTACTAAGAAGGAAAGGAAATCTTATGAGTAGTGGGAGTACTCTAATCGATGTTGTTTGATGATTATGAGATATCACATGGATGAATGAGGCCGACAATGTAAAGGATTTTCTTACTGCTATTAAGAAGAAGTACATGAAGTTCTCAAAGAATGAGAAGAATGAATACTTAAACATGCTTCATCACACCATTTATGATGGTGCAAGTGATATTAGAGCCCACATCGACAAGCTCATGGGTTACTACTATAAGCTTAAGGCTATGGATATGGACCTTGGTGAGGACTACATGGTATGGTTTGTGATGGGACTCTTCCCTCTCAATTTGACTCAATTAGATCAAGTTATAATGCTCAGAAAGAGCAATGGACTGTTGAGGAGATGACTGCTATTCTTGCGAAGGAAGAGGATGATATGAAAAAGGGAAGGGCAAGAAGCATCTCGATGATGACAGACCATGGCAATTATCAAAAGAGAAAGTTCACTTCTAATATCTCAGGTGATCAGAAGCTTGCCAAGAAGAAAGTTGCAGATGCTAAAGGAAGTGGACAGGCGGCTACATCCTCTGTTAATCAGAAGAACAAGTTTTTCAAAAGGAAGTGCAACTTTTGTAAGAGCTTTGGGCACAAGAAAGCTGATTGTCAAAAAGTCAAAACTCATTTAGAGAAGAAAGGTAACTGTCTTGTGATGGTTTGTTTAGAGTCAAACGTTATTGATGTACCCTTAAATACTTGATGGTTAGATACTGGAGCAACAATTCATGTTACGAATTCCTTCCAGAAACTGACAAGTCAAAGAAGGCCGACTAGATCTGAGCAGCATGTATACATGGGACACGATACTAAAGTCAAAGTTGAATTTTTGGGACAGTTGAACTACAGTTAAATACAGGGCATCTTTTGGTGTTACATAATGTCGCTTATTTACCCTCTATTAGGAAGAATTTGATTTCTGTATCTATTTTGGATAGACTAGGTTATAGTCTTCTTTTTGGAACAGAAAAATTGACTTTATATCGTGACTCTCTTTTAGTGGGAAATGAAATTTTATGTGAACGTTTATACAAACTTGAGTTGAATGATTGTGTTACTGTTGCTTCTTCCTCTTCTCTTAATACTGTTTTTGGTTTCAAACATATGAGGTTGGATTTGAGATCTTCTATGTTATGGCACAAACGTTTAGGTCATATTTCCAGAGACGGAATGGAGAGGTTAGTAAAGGATGGTGTACTATAGGATCTTAATTTTTCAGATTTCTTTGCCTTTGTTGACTGTACTAAAGGGAAGTTGACTGCTAAGGTTAGAAAAAACAAAACAGACATGAGTTTAGAAATGTTAGAGTTGATTCATACTGATATATGTGGACCATTTATTCCATCTACTATAGGTGGTTATAAATACTTCATCACTTTTATTGATGATTTTTCTAAGTATGGTCATGTGGAGCTCATTCGTGAAAAATCTAAATCTTTGGAAGCTTTTAAGATTTTCAAGACGAATGTTGAGCTTCAAAAGGAGAAGAAAATCAAGGTAGTTAATTCTGGTAGATGTGGAGAGTATTATGGGCATTATAATGAGAGTGGAAGGAATCTGGGGTCTTTTGCTAGATACTTGCAAGAATGTGGTTGATAGGATTGAATTTTCTTAGATTTTCTTATGTATTTACATGTGATTTCAATCCTATTTTTATAGATAAAATGCTCAATTTGTGTTCAATTCGTGTTGACTGTTAGATTGGATTTATTGATATATTTTTTAGACCAAAAAGATAAAATTTTCTAAAGCAAATTGGAGCACAATTGTTTATTTAATTAAAAGCACATTTTATAAAAAAAAAGTAGAAAATGGTTGTAAGCTGTGTTAAAGCTGTGCGTTAAAAAAATAGAAAACAGCTTGTGCGTTTTATAACGCTAGAGAGGAAGGCTTTTGGGGTGGTGTTTTTAAATTGTCAAATCACTGCTACAGCAATAGGTAACAGACGCAAGCTACGTGGGGGGGGGGGGGGGCAATTAAATGGGCAGCGACCAACAGGGCGA
>JAOTAX010000197.1:37986212-38004181 GCA_025629825.1 Erythroxylum guanchezii
TAACTCAAGTGATTAATCAACTAAGAACAAAACAACTTCTTTCCGAAAGGTTCAGCTCCACTGAAATAAATCTGACAATCTGTCCACCAGTTGATCTGATTCATCCCAGCTTCAACAATTCCAATTAAACCATATGAAAGTATAGACAACAGATGAAGACCCACGGTATTTTGCTCACACAAACAACTCACAACTCCAGATGAAGACTTCTGAAAAAAATAACTCTCAAACGCACTACACCGTAGCATGCATTAACTCACTGCACCATAGCTCTCATCACCGTAGCATACGTTGTTCAGCTATCTTCAAAACACCCACACACCCAACACAGTATCTTGTTTTTTGACAATTAACTCACGTCACTGCTATGCTACCCACTCACATGGACTCAATGCCGCACATGCACCTGTTGCTTGATTGGCACATACACATACCAAATGCTTGATTGCCGCACACTCACTCCAATTGCTTGATTGCCGTACACTCACTCCAATAGATAGACTTCTACCCACATAAACACCGTACACATACTGCAACCTTAAACTAATTAATGCTCTTCACCTTTTATGGCACACACACGCACTCTCAACCATTGCTCAATAGACGTGCATGGCACAAACACAATCAACGTCAACGCTATTGCTGCATGTTCACATTGGAGATCAACTACAATCGTAGATTCATGATTTGCACCAATACCTGACACAATAATCGTCCCACTTCAATATTTTTCCGCACAAGATACAGATCTTCTATGAATAAAATCATACATAATATTCACTAGCATATCTTACTAAGATACACATCAATTAGAGATAGAACTCTATCACAACTAGAAGATTATCACAGATAATTTTTTGAATCCAAGTCATTATTTAATTAATATCTTATATGTCCAATTAATAAAGAATGCAAAAACTAATTACTTAGATATATAACATATATCCTAACAATCTCCCCTTTTTTGGCATTGTTTGTCACAAATATGAAACTTCCCGTAAATAACATAATTGCACATATAAGTATCAAATTCATAATTCATATGACAAATATTCTCCCTTAATCAAACATCATGTTCCAAAAAACATCAAGTTTATCTAATCATCCACAATTTCTCCCCCCTGGGACAAAAAGATGCCAAAAACACGACGATTAGTCACGTATATACCTTGACATCTCCCCCTGAATGGAACAGTTACCATAAACAATCTAATGTCTTCCCCTTGGGACTAAACAGTATCAAAACACATAATCATAATAATCAACAATAGGTACAGCAGAAGAATCATAAGCATGTCAAAAAGACAAATTACCACCATTCAAAACACTGAGAGATATGCCCGAAAGAGAAAGAGATACTCGAGAGATATACCCATATTGATGAGAGAGCTGAGAAGTCTTCGGTGGAGCCAAATAGAAGTCACAGTACAAACTACTAAAAAGATGGAACGACAATGGCAACATAAAAACTAAAGAACTAAAGAAGACATTTTTTTTACGTTTCCTCTTTTTTATTTTAAACAACACAAAAAATACTTCAAAAATGTAAAGCACACAGTCTCTGTGTCTCTCGAAGAAATTCAAACCTGGTCTTTTTCTTCGTCATATTATCTTTGTCATCGGTTTCTTCTTCTGAAGTAACTGACTTGTCCTCTGTCTGACCAGTTTCTTTACAAATAGTAACTAATTGTGAATCTAGACAACTTCTTGTTTTTTTCTTCACAATGTCTTTGTGTCTATAATTAACCATTTCTAATCCAAGTGTGCTTCGGTACCATGCGCTGCTGCTGAAATTTTAATGGAGAGTGTCTATATTTTCGGTTTTGACCCCTTTGAAACATCATTTGTAACATCTTGTAGTATCTCGACCTTATGTACGCAACAACTCTGCAAAAATGACACGTGGGCACAAATCTTCGATTCTTCCTCAGAGTTTCTTCTTGGACAGATCTGGATATATCATCTTTCTTCTCATTCACTTTAGAGCACTCACCCTTATAGCCAATGCCTTGAAGATCCCCTTTAACCTTAACAATTTCCATTAACTTTTCTAGTTTTTTTGTGCCTCCATTCAAAATTCTCAATCCCTTTTCGGTACTTACTAATTTCATTCTAGCTTCACCAAGCTCAGCTGACGTCAACATCAATTTCTTTTCTAACTCTTGGATGGTGTTCTTCATGGAGAGATTCACTCCCTTCAATCTTTCATTCTTTCTACATATTTTCACCCATTTTTCGTACATTAATTCATAGGCCTCGTAAATATTTCCCTTTTTGTCATCTAGGCCACTTCCATCGCTGTCATAATCTGATATTAGGTCTTGAGATGAGTTGTTTTCGAAATTTTCCGATTTTTCCTTTTTTCTGACTTTAGTTACTTTCTTCTCAGTTACTGTTAAGCAAGTAAAGTAACTGGACTTTTTATATATAAGGCAACCAACGCAGCACCTTTAACTATTTCTTCTTCGCTAGCATATTCATTCTCAGAATCATTCTCTCTCCAGGTGCTTGTGAAGGATTTTCCTTTTCTCTTCTTCAAAGTATTAGCACATTCGGATTGAATGTGTCTGAAACCTTGACATTCATGACATTGGATTCTCCTTACTTTCCTTTCACCCTTTTGTATTTTCACTTGATGTTTAACATTGTTACTCGATGAACTTCCACCATATTGTCTAAAGTCGGGTCTACCCTTTTTTCATTCTTTTCAGCCATTTATCAAATTCTCGTGTTAATAGCTTTATATCCTCATTGTCGTCAGATTCATCTTCTAAGTCATTCACGACTTTACCAATCTCGGTTTGTAATGTTAATCCTTTCTTCTTCTCTCGATTGTCCCTCAACAAATTCATTTCAAAATTGGTAAGAATTCCAATTGCCTTCTGCAATGACACGCCATTAATGTCATGGACCTCCTCTATTGCTGCAATTTTCTTAATAAATCTCGAAGGTAATGATCTCAACGTCTTCTTGACTAGTTTTAGATTGGAATATTTCTTCCCCAATTAATGTGCCTGATTTGCTATATCTCGCAATCTTTCATGAAAGTCTCCAATATTGTCGTTTTCATCCATCCTTAATTCTTCAAACCTCACAGTTAACATCTGTGATTTCGATGCTATCACAGATTTTGACCCTTCATGAATAGTTTGCAAAGCATCCCACGCTTCTTTAGCCGATTCACAGGCTGGTATTATTGAGAAGCATCCCTCATCAACAACACTGAATATCACATGCATTGCTTGTGAATTCCAAATGCACTTTCTTCTTCGGCTCTTGTCCATTTAGATAGATCTTTTTAAACTGCCTCTTCTTTATCATCAGTGATCATCGGATGCGTCCACCCATGTACTACCGAGTTCCATGCTCTTGTTCCCTGTACCTGAATAAAGACCCTCATCCGTGATTTCCATGCAGGATAATTGGAACCGTCCAACAGCGGTGACCTGATAATTGATGCTCTTTCTCTTATGGCCATAATTGCGAAACTCAGATTTGCACCAACTTGCTACCAAGTTCTAAATAGATGACCTTGCTCTGATACCAATTGAAAAACCGAAGGGGTTAGTAGTTTCGCAAACTTTTCAATTTTATCATGGATGTCTCTAGCAATGAAATAATAAAAAGCACCAGCAATTTGGTAACACAGTTTGGCACACCTTGCCTACGTCTGCAAGGCCCTCACCTAGCTTAATCACTTTCACCGAAGTACAATAGATTTACCCAAGGCTTTACTGAGTCGACACTACTCAACCCTTGACACTATCTCTCTAAAAATTTCACAGCCAATAGTACTTACCGCCTTGTACTAACCTCAACAGAGGATTTTCTCAATCAATCTTTTAATGAAAGAACAATAAATAAATAACTCAAGTGATCAATCAACTAAAAACAAAACAATAATACACTTAAGATAAAATAGAAGAACAACTTTCCGAAAGGTTCAGCTCCACTGAAATCAATCTGAAAATCTGTCCACCAGTTAAACTGATTCATCCCATTTTCAACAACTCCAATTAAACCATATAGAAGTATAGACAACAGATGAAGACCTACGGTATTTTGCTCACACAAACAACTCACAACTCCAGATGAAGTCTTTTGGAAAAAAAACTCTCAAATCCACTACACCGTAGCATGCGTTAACTCACTGCACCATGGCTCTCATCACCATAGCATACATTGTTCAGCTATCTTCAAAAAACACACACACCCAATGCAGTATCTCGTTTTTTTGACAATTAACTCACGTCACTGCTATGCCACCCACTCACATGGACTCAATGTTGCACACGTACCTGTTGCTTAATTGCCACATACACATACCAATTGCTTGATTGCCATACACTCACTTCAATTGCTTGATTGTCACACAGTCACTCCAAGAGATAGACTTCCACCCACATAAACACCGTACACATACTGCAGCCTTAAACTAATTAATGCTTTTCACCTTCTATGCCACACACACGCACTCTCAACCATTGCTCAATAGACGTGCATGACACAAACGCCATCAATGTCAACACTATTGCTGCATGCTCACGTTGGAGATCAACTACAGCCGTAGATTCAAGATTTGCACCAATCCCTCACACAATAATCGTCCCACTTCAATATTTTTCCGCAAAAGATACACATCTTCTATGGATAAAATCATACATGATATTCACCAACACATCTTGCCAAGATACACATCAATTAGAGATAAAACTCTATCACAACTAGAAGATTATCACCAATAACTTTTTGATTTTAAGTCATTTTCTAATTAATATTTTATATGTCCAATTAATAAAGAATGCTAAAACTAATTATTTAGATATATAAAATATATCGTAACAGGTATAATAACAAAATAAAGTCAGGTTAGCCCATCGGTGTGGGGCTGGGCCATGGGTCAGTCAGTTGTCATCCCTAAGAAAAAGAAGCAAAGTAGACTACCAAACCATTTTTCATTTTTGCCCTCGTTGAATCAACAAAATCCTTAATAACATCACAAATGTACTTTCACCAAGTTTAATGAGATATTAGTGACTTTCATTTTAATATGACCTTTCTCTTAATAAAGTTAATTAGTGATATACAGAGTAAACTTAAATTTAATTAGAATCATTAATATGTTCGTAATTTTTCAAAATTTTTAATAAAAAATTATTTATAATTTTCTAAAAATATTAATAATTCTTTTGCACTTTTATTTTAATTATCAAATTTTATTATTTTTATTTTCAACTTGCATTAAATTCTTAATTACAAATTTTAAAACGATATTATTTTTATTATATGATAATATTATTTTGTAAATTAGTAGTTAGAGTTTTTTATTAAATTTGATGATAAAAGGAATAGATATTATAAAATTAAAATGATAAAAAAGTAATAATAAATTTTTTAAAATTAAAATACATTAATATAAGACAAAGTAAAGTGAATTTAATATAATTTTTAAATTGGGTCCCTGAAAAATTATGAATTATAAAATAACTAAAGTTGTTTTAATTAAACAATTAAAAAAGTAACGGGATCATCAAACCCGAAACTGCTGTGTCCTTCCCGCTCCAAGCTTCACTGTACTCCACTTAGATCGCGCACAGGCACGGAGACACAGGCACAGCGACAGGCAATTCCTCATATCTTGTCCGAACTGCAGTGTAACCCAAAGAGGAGATGGGCCCACCAAGCAGTGTCCGTACGATCTCGCAGGAAGCGTTCGACGAGCTGGTGAAAGAGAACGTAGAACTCGGTATGGACCCAACCGAGGCTCTCCAAGACGCCATTGACACACTCTCTTTGCAAGGCGTTGATCTCTGCGGTAAACCCAACATTCTCATTTTCTCTTTTCTTTGATCTGACTTCTAAACTGCGGTCTTTTTGCTGTTTCCGGGCGTGTACTTTGCCGATTTCTTTTTTTCTCTCATTTTCTTTGCTGTCAAGCAACAACCCATTTCCTCTTCCTATGTATTAATTCCGATAATGGAGTGAAGTTTAAATTTTGGATCATAGTTACTTACCGGGTCTATCTTTTGTACTCACTTTATTTTCTTGCTCTTTATTGTTGTAGGGATTGTGACGTGCATTCCAGGAGAGGGTAGCGTGAGAGATAATCCAGTGATACAATGTTTGGATAGATTGAAGGAACTTGAACCCAAAGCCAAGGATATAATTGGAGAGGACGATTTAGATGAGATTGCAGGGTTGCTCAATAAGCTGATAGGGTTGTGTAGCGATGAAGGGTCCGCAAATGCTGCAATTGCAGTAAAAAATAATGGGATACAAAATGTTTGCTCTATTTGTTCTAAGATCCGTACTGGGCCCGAGCAAGCCCTTGTTTTGGCGTTGAAGACATTGAAGTTGTTTCTTCACGGTATGCATGCGGATGATACTTGCTAATTTTTTGCCCTTGAATTTAGTTTACAGAATTAGGATCCACGGACCAGGTAGGGTGGAGCTTTTTTGTGCTTATCTTTATCAATTGGAGCACTTGGTATTAGAGAATAATGCAAAGGAAATTGGCCAGTTCTCATCTGAGATTAGACATTCTGCTTTCAGATACCAAAGTTTCAGCAACACAAATGGTTTTCCCATTCCACATGATTAGATTATTTGATACTATTTGCCTTAATATTGTTAGTTAATTAGATTCAGGTATGAACATATAATGGGATATTTGGTTCAGCACTCCTGAGAAACTGTTAAGGCTTCAGACTTACATCTTTTTTCTGCATAATTCGACAGCCATTGTTACTGGATTTATTTGCATAGGGTGTTGTTTGTGGGCTTTATTTTCTGCTAAATATTTAAATTCCTGAATCTAAAACTGTTGATTATGATATTTCATGCCTCATTTTTTATGACTGATTTATCTGGGTAATTTGCAGATGTTCGAAGTACAGAGATATTTAGATCCTGTGATGGACCAAAAATCTTGATTAGTATCTTAAAGGATGGGAGCAAAACTTTAGACATCTTGAATAGTGGTTTTGCAGTTGTTGCTGAAGCTGCAACTGGGAATGAGATTCTAAAAGAGTCCTTCATGGAATTGAAAATTGATGAGCTTATTTTGGAATTACTAGATAGAGAAAGGAAGGGAAGCATCCAAAGTTTATATGATGCCATACGCATTCTGTTAACGCCTGATGATAATCGTGTAGTGGCTTCCCAAGTAAGTACTTGTTCTGAAAACATATTAGTCTTGTGGTTAGTGTGCTTAAAATTTTTTAGATTACTGATCAATTATACATGCCTGTAAAGTGAAATTAGATATAGAAACTGCAAAAGTTTTGCTAAACAGTCCTTTCAATGACCTATCTAATGACAAAGCTAATTTTCTTCGAGTAGCTGATCGATATATGCTAATTCAGGTATATGGTTATGCAAGAAGATTTGCAAAGATCGGAATTGCAGGATCCCTTATTGATTCACTATGTTCAGGGCTTACATCACCTATTTTAGTCTCGGCAAGCATCGCTTTGAAGGCTGTTGCTGTCAATGTAAGTTCACCAACACCTGATGAGATATCAGAATCTGAATAATGTTGCATGAAACTTAAGTCAATAGGACTTCTATTATATCAACTACTCTCAAACAGTTTGCAGTTCAGACTCTAGAAGTGATGTGGTCAGAGCCTTTTCTTCTCTCCTATTTAAATTCCTTTTTCCTGTTTGGAGAATATGAACTACTAGTTGTCTGCAAAAGTTTTTTTTATATAACCTATTTAAAAAATTAGTGATTAAAAAATATTACTGTAAAAGTATCATGTAGAATTATTTTAATACTTCGGCAGTTTAAAAAAAAAAACAGACATTCATGTAAATAGATAACTCAAAATCACAAAACAAACAAAAATAAAAACTTTACTGTGGCATGAACTTGTATGAACTTTGAACTTATAGAAGCCTTCAACTGTAACAACATACAATAATATTTTAAAATAAAAAATGTCACATAAAAAGAAAAGTTAAAAGTTAAAACCATGAAAAGAAAATTAAATATTTACATAAATTAAAAAAATTATAAAATTTATCTTGAAAAACAATACTCCAATGTAGCATCACTATTGTAAAGGATCAATCTTTATGTCTTCTATGTTCAACAATAGCAAATAGAGCGAAAACACTTACCAACTCTAAAGGAATTTAAGCAAAGCTAACTCTACATATTAACTCAAGATCTTTCTTAATTAAATCTTTCCTAATTAACTCAAGTCACATACCTGTCAGTTGCATCCTCTGCAAGATCTCCAGCTCTTATAGGTCCAATAATTAGAACTGTTTACCTTGCCTTTATAGATAATGCACACGAGCACACAAATTTCATTCGAAGTATGGGCTCTATTTCTTAGCCCTTAGAAAATATCTTCCTCATAATGTTCTTATGTATTACAGGATGACATATGTAAATCCATCGCTGAGAGGGGTGGCATAGATGCAATTCTTGATTGTATTGATGAAAGTGGTGAACAAGGCAACAAAGTTGTAGCTAGAACTTTATGTTCTTTGTTAGCCAAGGTACAGCTAGAAGACCCTCCTTCTGATGTTTAGTTGCTCTGTCATATTTCAACTTAATACATCGCCAATGCTTTCTCTTTCACTTTTGAAGATGGATTTATACCTGTTACAGATCATGTTTCATTTAATTAGTTGGCAGGAAGTGATTCAAACAAGAGTGCCATTGTTGAGAAGGGGGGAATGGACAGAATAATCAAACTGTCATCCAGATTTTCTGATGACCCTTCTGTCCTACAAGAGGTAATAGTCGGTCTTCTACAATTTGCTGTACATAGCAACAGACATCATAGCTGAATTAGGCACAGTTTTCTACATAATCAAATACCATGGCATTCAACAAGTATCATTAATTGCATGGAGGACATGAATTCCAGGAATTCTCTAATTCTCTAGTGAAAATTGTTAATTGCTCTATTGATCAAAATATGCTTACATTTATTGTTGTGGCAGTGTCTAATATCAGGAAGAAGCGGTTATACTTCCAATTAATAATCATGTTTGTTTGTGAAATTCTGTAGTAATGGTACTTGGTTTTAATTCCATTTACCATGTTATGTATGTTTTACTATCCAATGGCCATATGTAGTATATAACACTTGACTAATGCAATATTGCAACTGAACACTTTGGTTTAGGTCATGTCAATCATTCAGGTCCTCTCTTTAAGGTCCCCAGCTAATGCAGGCAAAGCCATGGAATCAGGAGCTGGGGACCTTGCCCTCCAAGCCATGCAGAAGTTCCCTTCTGTACAACAATTACAGAGGAGTTCTTGTCTTATGATCCGAAATCTTGTCGTCCGGCACCCAGAAAACAGGCAAGTGCTTGAACCCAGGTTCCTTTTTTCTTAAAAGTGAAATCATCATTAGTTAGAGATAACTTTTCCCTTTGCCTCAAGGACATTTTAATAATAATATGGTCATAATTTTCCATGGTTACAAAATTAAGTCTGTTTTTCTTCTTGACAGAACTCTCCTGCTCAGTCATGGCATTGAGAAACTTATAAGGAGGGCCAAAGAAAACCATGAAACCTGCAAGGATGCCGCCACTGATGCTCTGAGGGATTTAGGCGTTGACAACTACAACTTATAGTTGTCCTTTGAAATATTCATGCCTGGAGTGTTTCTTGATTGTTCGAGGGAATCGAGCGTAAACAATGCATAGCTTAGTTGCCAAAAGTATTAACTTTCTTGGGATCACAGCTGCTGGTTTTGTTAGCTTGTTTCAGCTTGGACTTGCTGGAATTTCCATATGTTGAAGAAATTATCTTCGTCTTGTCAAATATTCTTCCCAACTCCTAAGGTGAGCTAGACAGCGCATTGCACCTGAATTTCATCTGAAGTTTGATCGGGTTCTGAGTTGATGATGTCGTTTTAGTATGATTGCAACTACTACCAAAGGAAGTGTAACATAGGCAGAAGCCAATCAAAAAGATCAAATCTTGAAAGCTTAGCACAATCATAAGCACCATTTACACATTTTAGAAGCTCGCCACCATTTAATCTAAAGCTTATTGTTCAATATGCTCATAATATGATGAATCAAAAGGTGGCGTTGAGACCTGGCAGGTGATGTAAATGAGGCAATAAAGGAATCACAATGTCAAGGAACGACAATCTTGTAAAACAAGGAAACTAAGCCAAAATCGTCCATTTCATCCCATAAGTCAGCTAAACGTAAAAGTAATTTAGTGATGGCCAGCTCAAAGTTTCAACATGATTCTACAGTTTGATTATGTCATGGAAGCTACTTGAATTGGTCCAAGAGTCAATGAGGCCAGCTCAAAGTTATAACCCTACGCTTAAGATTTTGTCATGACAACTCGAACTGGTTCAGCCTCAAAATTTTTACATTGCTCTTGCTCTTCTGATGCCTTGAAATAGCCTGAAAAATACAAAGTAAAACCAAAATATGAAATAAAATAGTAATACAGAACTCGCAATAAGCCTGAAACAATGAAATGGTCCCAGATATTTGGAGTTTGTAACTGAAGATATCAACAGCCAGTATATCGAAAATACTATCAGATACTACCAAAGCCAAAAGGTGATTGCATACCAGTTGAACATGCTATTGGAACATCTTCTGAAATTGTTTTTTCTCTTGGTTCCGTCGATCAGTAATCTGCAAGAATTTCAATGAAAGGTCACCCATTTACTATGAATAGATACTATAAAATCAAACAAATCCCAGTTGATACACTAACCTTCTTCCTTGCACCATTGAGCTCCCTTATTATTCCAGCTGCAAGCAACAGATAACATGCAAGTTGTCAGCAAATTTTCTTATTATTCATAAGAAATTCAACTAATTATGCATTCTAAATTTCTTTTCACTAGATATTTAAGCATCAATAGGAACTTCAATGATCAAAAACCACTGCAATGAGCATGTGCACAGAGACTTCATTTTCACTAACCATCACTAGGTTCCAACTGTAATGCCTTCTTAAAGCTCTCTACTGCAGCATCTATATCATTAAGAGCCATGTATGCCTTAACATAGAAGAAAGAATATTAGGCATTAGTTACAATGTTAACATTGGATCTTATAAGGTTTAATAACTAGTTCGGATCTGAAGTACCACAAAAGACAACAACCTGACCCTGGCGAAACAAAGCTTTCACATTGTTGTCACCATCACGCATTGCAAAGTCTGTATCCAACAATGCTCCTTTTAGGTCCCCTAATTTTAACTTGCATGCCTACACATAAAGTGAGAACTGCTTCAAAAAATTTCATTACATTGAGAATGACACGAGGAGAAATTTAAGGATGATCAGAGAATCAGAATGCAGCTAGCTATAAATCAGATAGGTGACGATCATAACAACCATATGCTTGCTCCCACCCACATAGGCAAAGCATTGAATGCCATATTGCTATTGTAACATATTCCTAAGCAACAAACGATGAAAGCTCTGCCAAAGGTACAAATATTATGAATTGCACTGCTCTAATAGCTATTTTCCTTGTCAAACTTGTGTAAACTAAATGAACATTACATAGAATAAAAGGCATGTAACACAACCCAAAGAACAACAATGACAAGTACTCACAGAGCTGTTCGTAAATATTTGTGACTTTGTCTTCCTCAGAGATGAACTCTTATCTGTTAAGTTACAAGGGGAAAAACAAAAATCAGATGGAACTGAGATATGGAATGAAATTAACTTGGTAGAACAACTATCGTGTCATCATTGTGGCAATAACCATAAAATAAAGACCTTCTACCTTCATCAATCCCTTCTTTCTCCCAGCAGATATCCAGATAGCGCAAGGCCTTTCGATATTTCCGAAGAGCCATTTTGTAGTCCTGATTCTGTAATCATTAATTGTGAAGTTTAATAAACACAAGATTACTGTCGTGCTGAAATTTAGCTTTTTGGGAATAGTGTTTCAAGAAGGAAGAGAAAGATAAGGGAAAAGGCAAGGCACAGAAGATGAGTCTTCAAGAATAAGGAAACACAGAACTAGAACCACTAACTTACCTCAAAGGCTTTGATGCTCTTATTAAAAAAAACTTTAAAGGACCATATTATTGGTAAATGCTTCCAAAACAACAGTTTATGATTCTCTGCTGATGCAAGTTATTTGTAAACAAAAAGTTCTACAGTTTAATTAGTGGTACACCAAAATAAGAACTGTACATTAGTCAGAATAACATAAACCATAATGGTTACCTTGTAATTTTCATTTCCAAAAGCCTTGATTGAATCTACAGCTTCAATCCACCAAGAAAGTTCATTAGGACTCTCATTGAGGTCAGCGGGCCAATCTGGATAAGTATCACCATCCTTGAAGAAATTAGATACTCCATCGTTAGCTCCCTCAGGGATCTCTCCACAATCTTGAATCATCACGTCAACAGTAGGGCGATCACCATCGTCAGTCATGACATGCTCAATTGAACGAACAACTCCCATTCCTTTAACTACCTTTCCAAATACAACGTGCTTTCCATCCAAATGAGATGTCCGAGTTGTTGTTATGAAGAACTGTGATCCATTTGTATTGGGGCCAGCATTAGCCATAGACAGCATTCCTTTCCTTTCATGCTTAATGTCAAAATTCTCATCCTCAAATTTCAGACCATATATAGATTCTCCCCCAGTACCATCTCCTGCAGAGATATCTCCACCTTGCACCATAAAACCTTTGATAACACGATGAAAACAACATCCCTGAAATAAACATCATATATTAGTATAATCAACCAAAAAATAGATAATATGCATTCCCAAAGGCTCATACAACTACTTCTATGAAAATAAAGAGGTAGAGATAGTTTATAGAATGCAAATCATTTCTTCTACGCTAGGTTGCATTCCAAAAGGCCATTTTTACTACTCAATTGTAGTATTAGTCAATCAAAAGAAACTCCTGTCTCTAGTAGGAATTCAATAACAAACTAATGTGAAGTTCAACAATCAGAAAGCACCTCAGGTATGTAATGAAAAAGAAATTACACATCTGGAAGTAGTTAAGTCCTTCTTAGAAAATTATTTTTCTCCCTTTAGGAAAAGAACAAAAAAGTTCCAGAGCAACTGGACTTCGAGATAAAGAAATAAAGAAAAAAGAAAACTTTCATAAACTTCAAGGAAATATCCACATTCAGAAGGTAGTGAATAGAGTCAACTCTTTCGTTACTGTTCCTTACAATCAAGAACAACACAAGAAAGCAACTTGTCCCATATCAAGATTTCCATCAGCCAAAGTCAACAACAAAGAAAGCAACTACAAAACAACAGACTTATTACTACAAAACACTCTCAAAAAACGAAAAACAAAACAACAATTAAAGGAAAATTGCGACAGAACCAAAAGTACTCAATCAAGATTTCTAGCCTCAATCAGAAGGTAGTGATATGAGAATCAACTCGTCCATTGCTACTCCTCTAAACAGAAAGACAACAGCCTTTCCAAAATCAAAAGATATCAACTTGTCCCTATTCAAGATCTCTTAATATCAAAAGTTTCAAAGTGAAATAGTCAACAATCAATCAGATAGAGCAGAAATGTCCCACAACTAAAAGACTGCAATGCCTTTGAACAAAGAACGAACACAGTCTTACAACTAAAACCAATGTCAAACAACCCAAAAAACCAAAAAATAAAAGAAAATTACGAAAGATAAAAAATTACCGATTTTCAAGGATGCCATGAACTTATCACCAACAAATCAAAGAAACAACTTGAGCACGTAAACACTCGCAAAACTCAACACTAAACTCATAAAAGATACAAAAACGAGTACATGACGATGCAGAAATGGCAAAAAGATTCAATCTTTACATATGCATGAGACCTTATAATGGAGGGGCACACCAGTGTTGGGTCCAATGCCTTTCTCTCCAGTGCAAAGAGACCTGAAATTCTCAGAAGTCTTTGGAACGACATCGTTAAAGAGTTCCACCACCACTCTACCTTCAAGCTCTCCTCCAATACTGATGTCCAAGTAGCACTTTGGCCTTCCCATCTTTGTCTCTCTGGCTCCCTTGCTCTGTCTCTTTCTGTGTTAAAGAGTTTCTAAAGTGCCTCTAGAGGCTTAATGGGTTAAAACCCTAGTGCCACCCCATTCTTATTTATATCTTAAACTGGTAGAAATGGATTATATTTAACCAAAAAAAAAAAAGAGTGAGAGAGAGCTTTGAAGAGAGTTTGTTTTCCTTTTGTCTTACTGGTTTCTCTCTTATAGGGGACAAGACAACATTTCATGCTTTCAACAAGCGTTTAGCACGGTTTGGTTTCTTTGCTATGATGCCCCTAATATTTTAGTATATTGAAAACTTAGCCCAATCCCTTTCTCACTTTGAGCAAGTTATTTTTGTTTTAGTCCTTATAACACTTGTTTATTTATCCACTCTATCTCACAATCATCTTTGCTATGGACTGGCCTGTTAAGTTTTATAAACTAATCTATTTTTATAAATTAAAATTAATTAATTTTTATTTAATAGTTTATCTTTTATTAATTTTCTTATTATCATTTTTTTATTTATTACTATTTTTATCATCATTGTTATTAGTACTTTTATTTTTATTTTTACTTTCTTTTATTTATTTATTTACTTTATTTTAATTTGATTTATTATTTCATATTTTCTGCTGGTCATTTGAAAACAGTCTATCTACTAATTTAGGGTAATGTTATGTATATATTACACTTGACCTCTCCATACCTCTCGTCCAACGGAAATTTTTACTAGAGCATTGTAGTTGTTATTATAGTCTCTCTTTTTAATTAACTTTAAATTAAGGACATACTTCTTTAATTTTATATTATTTAATCTTTAACTGATTTTATAACGGTCTAATATCAGTTAATCATTTTATCTTATCGATCTAACTTTTAATTTAGTTTTTAAAACATGGGGCAAGACAATAGATCCTATCCAAATAAGCACATCCAATCATCTGTTCTAGTTACTCTATTCCAACCCTGTTCTATTAAATCTCATCCATACATTTATATAGGACCCACATAAATATGTAGATAAGATTTAATAAACCATGATAGGAAAACCATAACCAGAACAGAAAATCTAATCCCCCAAATAAGAGTTACTTCTATTTCCTAGTTTTTTTTTTCCAAATTTTTATTCAAATAAACAAAATGTAATAAGTCAAACTAAGTTGAACAAGAGTCATGATTGCAAACCAACGAAATTAATGGTGACCCTATGTAGTGCTTCGATTGAAATGGTAAATAATCATGCAAAGACATTTGAGAGATAATATTTCTAAATATTATACATAAAATAGGAAGGAAACACAAAAAGGTTGGAGATGGGGTGACTACTTCCATATACAATGCAATAATACTGATGGTAATGGCAAGACTTAAAAGGCCTAAGAGGACTTTTGCTTTTAATACTGATGGTAATGGTTGACTTATATACGAAACCAAATAGGGTTTCCATTGTCAAAGTCTAGAGTTGGCCACCTAACCAATGAAACAAATTGCAGCCAATTAGAGAGGATTAGCATGGATACATGAGTGTACATACATATTGTTTTTCTTGGGATTCCCACCAAAATATCTATTGTTGTTTTTAAGATATGGAATTATTATACAATTTAAGAAATTAAAAAAAAACCTTAATCTTGATAATTTTTTAGAAAAATATATTCTCTTAAGCTAAGTAAATATGACACGTGAAATATAAAATGATATAACTCAGATATTAAAATTGAAATAAATTAACAAAAGTCAACTCAAATTATAACAACAATAACTTAATGAAGGTCTCACTAATATGTTAAGTTTAGAGAGGTTTAGTAATATTTATTCTTATTTTTAATTGGTAGAGAGATTATTTTCAATAAACCCACATATGTGCATATGCATATTAAAATAATAAATTAGTAATAATTTAAAATAAAATAAAAATAGTCATAAATAATAAATAATAAAATAAAATAAAAATTAGTAAGTATAAATAAAAATATATAAATAAGTAATAAAATAAATAATACAATGTCAAAAGTAAAAGATAAAAGATAAATTAGTAAATAAATACACAAACTAAAAAGAAGACAGGTATAAAAATAAAGTAAATAAGTTATTACAAACAAATATTTAGGTTAATTAAATAATTAGGAAGGAAGTACTCATATTAAAAATTTAAACTAAATACAACAACTAAGAATTGAAGAAAAATGCTTAAAAGACACAAGAGAATGAGAAGGACTTCTCAAGTTTAATTAATTTAGCCTAAATTTAATAATAAGTTGGATCGTTATCTCAATGACTTAATGATGTCCATAGTATTATTTTTTAATCAAAATATAAGATAAGAGAATTTTTATAAAATTAAAAATAAATAGAATATTTACAAAAAAAATAAAAATTAAGAGATTTTTTGAAGTGTCTACTATCTTTATTTTTGTAAGTATGTATAAATTTTAAGCAAAAGAAAAAAGGCATTTAAGAAAATAAAAATTTAGTGGCCTAGTTATTGGAGTTGCTTGGCCCATTTAGTGGCTGGATTAAGGCTACTAACAAGGTTGGTCGATCATATTTCCAGGAGGAACCCAAAACACACATAAAACATTCTTAAACGCTTCTGTCCAAAAGGTCTAAACAAACTCTTACTAGCAAGTACTTTTGTAGTTTTGTTCTTACTAGATTTGACTGACAAGATTAAACAATTATTCTGTTCTGGATTCAGACAAAAGCTGCCCTAACCCCTTTTCTTTGCACTCAGAAGGTGGAATCGCACAAACCCCATTTCTAGTACCAGCTGATGATGAAATGGTTTTGCTATTTTATAAGGCAAGGAAAGCAAAGCAAGAAAAGAAAAAAGGTTTGGTTCTGAGTTCTGACCCAAGTCTAGCATGAAATTAAATATTTTATAAGGTTATTTACAAAAAAAAAATCTTAAAATTTGCTCAATTTTATAACTATATCTTGAATTTTAAAAAATAGCACGAAAATGTTTAAAATTTTCAATTTAGCACGAATTTTAAAAAGTGACAATAAAATGTTCAAACTTTTAATTTTTTTCAAATTTACCCTGACGTCAGTATCTACGTTAAGTTTGCTAACGTAATTTATTACGTGTTCTAAAAACCTAGCTATTAATACACATCAGTTAAAATTAGCATAACAAATGAAGATTAATAAAACGGTGTTGTTGTTAAAAATGGAATTCCTAAATCAATTTATGCAACTTCAATCCTTTGTTATCTGTTTATTCTCCTTCAGCCCTCAGCCTTTATTTTTTGTTTGTTATTTCATTGCCTTAAACTATTCTCACATTGTAGCATACTACACCAACAAACTATTTGTTTTCAGCGCGTTCTCCCGAAGCTCTCAGCGTGAGGACGATGGAGTTGCATAGGGTGAAGGCATTGAGAAAATAAATAAAAATGAAATAAAAACTGAAATACTAACGTTGGGCTATAATTAAAAAAAAAGTTTGAACATTTTATTATCATTTTTAAAGTTTGGGTTAGAATTCAAAAAAGTGAAAAGTTTGAACATTTTATTATCATTGTTTGAAGTTCAGGCTATAATTGTAAATTGAGCAAAATTTGAGATTTTTTTGTAATTAACCCTTTTTATATAAACAAATAATTTAAACAAATTTCACTTAAATTTTGATATAAAATATAGTTTTTTCACATAAAAAGGCATTTTATATATTTAACAAAATAACGTCGTTTTGTATATTTATAAATAGTTATTTTAAGATCTATTAAAATTTGATTGAATTTGAATTCAAATGGTTAGGTGAATTAAATTTTATGATATTTGAATTTGGATTCAATTCAAACTCGAATTGAATACTTCAAACTCAATTAAACTTAATTTGATTGTCTGTCTGCTTTATTACTAATTTATTATATAACATAAAAAACAAAAAGGAAGTGATCATCAACTAGTAAGATATTCCTAATAAGCAATAATTGTGTTATCCTTAGAAAAAATACCTTCACTTATCTCTCACCATAGGC
>JAOTAX010000197.1:38004281-38025255 GCA_025629825.1 Erythroxylum guanchezii
CAAAAAAACAAATGTACCAAAAGTTTTAAGGTTGGCTTGTACTGGCTTCAGTTTTACGGTGGCTTTTCTCTTGGTCTTCGTCTTTAATCTCTTCCCGAGCCTCCTCCACCTCCGTCGGAGCATCAGCCGGCCGCGGCGGTCGTGGGTCGACGTGACCGTCAATGCAAGAGGAGCATTTTCTCTCTACCCAACCTTCCATATCATACTCGCCAAAACCCAAAATCCTATGACCCGAACAGAGCCTACCAATCATGCCGGCTATTACTCCAAGGATAATAATCAATGCAAGAACTGCTATGAAGACTCCAATGGAACCATGACTGCCGGGCGTGGTGGAGGCTTGCTGAACCACCGCCGTTGGTGGTGGTTGCAGCTGTTGTTGTTGGTCTAGTGGTGTTGACATTGAGAAATAGTGTGTAAGTGGTGGCAAGTTTTTTTAGGGGATTTTAGGAGTAGGGAATTTTTGTTTCTGGGAGAAAAAGATTGTTAAAAATGGGAACTTGGAACTGGGTTTCGTTGGGAGTTGTGGTTTCAGTGAAGAAGTTGATAACTTTTCCAGGATTTATGAGCTAAGAGACTGAATACTTATGTTGGTTTTGGAGGTTTGAAGAAAAGTGGAAGAGAAACTGGTGGGCGTGTTGATGAGCTTTTAGAAACAATGGATAGTATTAGTATTACTTTGATTTGCTACATTTCCTTTTCTAAAAATGCTTTTCCCTTACACATTAAGTTTTTCTGGAAGAAGGTGATGAAGCCTTTATAAGTGGTGAAATTGAAAAGCGGTAAGAAAAAAAAAAAGATGGTAAAGCATAGAAAGTGAAGAATGTTTTATTTTGTAAAACTCAAGGATAAACCATATGTCAGCTTTTCTGGGACTGCAAGTAGTGATCGGAAACTGTGTTGACATTGTTTTGATTAGGAAATCTCCAAGGTCCTGTGTATTGAAACCCCTGTAACTCCACCCAAAGAATACAGCTAGTTGGGGCAAAAGATTTCAACCTTGTCTATTATATTGCATGTCACGCGAAGTTACATGGTACTTTGGAGTCATTAGTTATTATTTTACCTTGTTGGGATGAGAAAGTATATGCACACTGTTTCACATAATTGTCATTTAGTAATTTGTAGATATGAGAAAGTATATGCACACTGTTTCACATAATTGTCATTTAGTAATTTGTAGATATCCTTTCACTTTCAGCCACTTCCATATGACTTCAATTGCCATTACTATATGGGAATTGTGTAGGATCACCAACTTATAGCAAAGGAACCTGCTTCCAATCTCAATACACCAGCAACTGCAGATTGCTCAGAAAAGTTTTCTTCACGTTTAGACAATAATTCTGGTAGAAAGTGTTGCTATTTGTTTTTCTTTTGTCTTGTAAAGGGCAATTATACATACCAGAAACATCATTTCAGTAAGAATTGGGTGTGGAATAAGCCATAAACTCTTCTTCTTTTTGTTAATATTGTCCTTGTCAGGACCAGTCGTGAGAAATGACTTACAAATAATGATTCTGTTATTGGAAAATGCAGTGAGTAATAAGGACAATATATAGAACTAAATCCATTAATGTAATGTTCAATCTTTGAACCAAGATCCACATTCTACTCAGAGCAATAAATAGACCATAAATGTACACACCTCCAAGATTGGGCATAGCATCTTTATTCATTTTCTCCGTTCAAGACACCACAAACTTATCAATACCCAACAAGCATGTGCAAGAGAGAGCTTACGGTAGAAAAGCCTTGTCAACTATCACTATACACATATACCGAAAAAGCACATTCTCACCCATATGTTATATTTATAACTTGTTCTACCTTAAGGGGTAGAATGAGACTAATTGTGTCATTTTATAATTGTGATGAACTATGATTTAATGGGCCAACCTATAGTTATTAAGGTGTTACCATGTGCCTCAAATGCAATTAGTAAATTATTAACCATCTTATTATGGTTATTAAACATACACTAGGCAATTCAATTAATGGTTGTAAATATGGAATTAATGTTGTGATTATATTAGTCCATATACTTCTAACATTTCTCCCACTTATACAATATAATCAAATCACCATACCAATCTCCATCATCCAAAGGCAATCAAATCAATTATATGCAATATCATATCAACATGATAAATTTACTACATATGATTAGGCCCTGGAGATATTCATATACAACAATAACCATTAAAACAACATGCATGCAGTACAATAATTAAGACTATGCATTTGTTTCCTTTTGTACCTATCATTTTGTCAAACTATATAGAGACATCAACATATATATGTCAATATTAATAAGCAGTGACTGCAAATATTATTATGCATGTTTCATATATATAAGTCATAAGCAATCCGTACAAAGTATTAACATGTTCAATACAAGATAGGAAAATCCTACTAATCTTATCAAGCAAAGCTCCAAATAATCCCATGCGGGGGACGTGTTCTGTAAACACACATATAGGTAAGGTTTTTGTAAGTGGATCAGCTAACATGCTAACTGTAGGCGTATACTCAACAGTAATGAGGGACTCAACAACTTTCTCTTTAACAAAATAGTATTTTATATCAATATGCTTTGAGAGAGAAATACTTCTAGTATTCTTAGAGAAAGCTACAGCTGTGGAGTTATCACAATATAATTTCAGCAGACTCGAAATAGAGTCTACAATACCCAATGTTGAAATGAAATTTCGCAGTCGTATTGCTTGACAAGCTGTCTCATAACTCGCTATATACTCTACCTCCATTGTAGAGGACGTTGTGAGTGTCTGTTTAACACTTTTCTACGATACAGCTCCTCCAGCCATCATATAGATGTAGTCTGAAGTGGACTTTTTATCATCCACACATTCTGCATAATTGGCGTCATTGAGCTCAACTATATCAAGGGTGACAGTTTGCCGATAAGTCAACATATGATCCTTGCTACCTTGAAGATACCTCATGATTTTCTTAGCTGCTTTTCAATGGCTAAGTCCAAGATCACTTAATTACCTTCCCAACACACCTACAACAAAAGTAATATCAAGATGTGTGCATACTTGAGCATACATCAAACTGCCTACAAGTGCCACGTAAGGAAAAACTTTCATTTCATCTCTCTCTTTATCTTTGTGGACATTGGGCTTTTGAGAATTTGTCACCCTTCACTATTGATGCCTTTCTAGGAGAACAAAAATGCATATTGAATCTTTTCAAGATGTGATCAATGTAAGTCTTTAAGACAATCGAAGAATCTCATCAGTTCTATCTTAGAAAATCTAAATTCCAAATACATAAGAGGTCTAACCAAGATCCTTCATATCAAAATGGCTAAATAATAGTTGCTTTATCTCAAATAATAGATAATTATCATTAGAAGTAAGAAGACTCGCATCAATACACAGTACCAGAAAAATGAAACTGCTTCCACTAAACTTCATATATATACATTGATCAACTACATTCTCTTTGAAGCCATTTGCAATGACAACCATATCAAACTTGAGGTACCATTGCCTTGATACTTAATTTAACCTATAGATAGACTTCCTGAGTTTGCAAGCCATATGTTCTTTACTAGTCATCTCAAAACCAATTGGTTGAGTCGTATAGATATCTTCATACAGATCTCCATTCAATAAGGTGGTCCTCACATCTATGTGATTGAGTTCCAAATCAAAATGAGCAACTATAGCCATGATGATTCGTAGTGAATTTTTGATAGAAACTGGTGAGAAGGTTTCTTTGAAATCAATCGCTTCTCTCTGGCTATAACTTTGATCTACAAGTCTAGTCTTATACCTTTCTACTTGTCCACTTGAGTCATGTTTGATTTTGTAAACCCACTTGCCCTCAATGGGTTTGCAACCTTTAGGTAGTTCAACCAAACTCCCAAACTCCATTTTGCGACATGGAACTCAACTCATCTTCCATTACATTCATCCACAACACAGATTGAGCACTATTCACGGCTTCTTAATAATTGACTGGTTCAGAAGTATCTCCCACATCAAACTCATGTTTTTGAAAATAGACAATATAGTTATCAAGATTGGCAGATCTGCGTGTTCTTTGTAATCTCATCACAATGACTTCATCATCCCCAGTATCAATGACTTCATCTTGTACTTGATTCGGAGGCTTAATATGAGATTATACTAGAATCTATTCAATCATAGGGTCATCAGTAGGAGTGGCAGCGATGGGTACAAGGATTACAATACGTTCTTCTCTGAATACAATTTATCTTGACCCTTGACTTAAACCAAATTTATCGTCAAAATAGATAGCTCTATCTGATTCTATGACTTTGGTCGTGTGAGATAGGCAATAGAATCTAAAACCTCTTGATCCAACGATGTAGTCTACAAAGTAACCACTAATAGTTTTCGGATCAAGCTTATTAGATTGCGGATTATAGGGTTTTACAATAAAAGTGTATATCTGATTTGAGGCCAAAAATGTGTTATGTGCATAAAAGTGTATATCTGATTTGAGGCCAAAAATGTTTTATGTGCATTTTTTTTACTTTGCATCCCCAAACATGAAAATGGCGCAAGCTTGGTTTCTTACTTGACCATAACTTATATGGAGTCTTTGGGACTGACTTGCTAGGTACTTGATTAAAGATATAAGAGGCTATCTTCAACACCTCACCCATAAAAAATCTGGTAAACTAGAATGAATCAACATACACTGCAATATGTCAAAAAATGTGTGGTTTCTTCTTTCAGAGATTCCATTCTGTTAAGGTGTTCCTGGTATTGTATATTTTGCTTCAATACCATATTCTTGCAAGTATCTAGCAAAAGACCCAGGATTCCTTCCACTCTCATCATAATGCTCATAATACTCTCTACCTCTGTCAGAATTAACTTGATTTTCTTCCCTTTTTGAAGCTCAACATTTGTCTTCAAAATCTTAAACTCATCCAAAGATTCAGATTTTTCACCAATGAGCTCCACTTGACCGTACTGGAAAAAATTATCAATAAAAGTGAAATATTTATAACCACCCATAGTAGGTGGAATAAATGGTCCACATATATCAGTATGAATCAACTCCAACAATTCTGTGCACCTATCTATTTTGTTTTTTTAACCTTGACGGTCAACTTTCCTTTAATACAATCAACACAGGCAGTGAAATATGAAAGATCAAGATCTTGAAGTACGCCATCTTTTACCAACCTCTCTATTCTGTCTCTATAAATATAGCCTAAACATTTGTGTCATAACATAGAAGATCTCAAATCCATCCTCATATGTTTGGAACCAATAACAGTATCAAGAGAAGAGGAAGAAGCAACAATAACAACATCACTCAACTCAAGCTTGTATAAATTTTCACATAAAATTCCATTTCTCACCAAAAGAGAGTCACAATACAAAGTCAATTTTCCAGTTTCAAAAAGAAAACTATAACCTAGTCTATCCAAAATAGATACATAAATCAAATTCCTCCTAATAGAGGGTAAATAAGTGACATCATGTAACTCCAAAAGATGTCCTGTATACAATTATAGTCTAACTGTCCCAAAAAATTCAACTTGGACTTTGGTATCTTCTCCTATGCACACATATTGCTAAAAACTAGTCAGCCTTCTTCAACTTGTCAGTTTCTGCAAGGAATTCGTAACGTGAATTGTTGCTCCAATATCTAACCACCAAGTATTTGAGGGCATATCAATAATATTGGACTGCAAATAAACCATCATAAGACAATTACCTTATTCTCTATGTGAGTTTTGAGCTTTCGGCAATCAGCTTTCTTGTGCCCAAAGTTCTGACAAAAGTTGCACTTCCTTTGGAAAAATCTATTCTTCTAACTAGTAGAAGATAAGCCCACCTGTCCATTTCCTTTAGAACTAGCAGCTTCTTCTTGAAAAGCTTTTGGTCACTTGAGCTATTAGAAGTGAAATTTCTCTTTCGAGAATTGTTGTGGTTTGTCATTATGGAGATGTTTCTTGCCCTTTCTTTTTTCATGTCATTCTCTTCCTTGGCAAGAATAGCAATCATCTCCTCAACAATCCATTGCTCTTTCTGAGCATTATAGCTTGATCTGATCGAATCAAATTTAGAAGGAAGAGTCCCCATCACAAACCATACCATGTAATCCTCACCAAGGTCCATATCCATAGCCTTAAGCTTATAGTAATAACCAATGAGCTTGTCGATGTGAGCCCTAATGTCACTTGCACCATCGTAAATGGTGTGATAAAGCATGTTCAAGTACTCATTCTTTGAGAACTTCTCGTACTTCTTCTTAATGGCAGCAAGAAAATCCTTTGCACTATTAGCCTTGGGAATACTATTACAATGGATTCATCCATGTAATACCTCATAATTATCAAGCAGCATCGGTTAAAGTATTCTCACTCCTTATAGGATTTCTTATCCTTCTCAGTAGCGTCATCAACAGCCTTAAGTGGTGCATCAATTCTTAAGGCCAAGTCCATTCGCATGATAGTCAAATTCTCTATGAGATATTCAACCCACTGCTTGTGATTAGTTCCATTCGGCGTCAAGATGGCAGATACTCTAGGATTGCTTAAAGCTAAATGAGAACTAAGTGCAATAACCATGATATGCATGTTAAAATAGAATCATGCGATTTGTGCTCTTTTTCTCAAAATTAATTATATTATTCATGCTAGAGTTCCTTAAACGAATATAGAACTCATTCACAGGTAAGAACAATATATTAAATATTACAATCATATTATCAATGTACTGTCCAAAGGATAGAAATTTTGTGCGGTTCATAATATTTCAATAAAATTCTTCACCATATTAATCATCCTACTAAGTAGTAATTATTGACAGGACAATTAATTACCCGTATGGATCTTAATGTTATTTTAGAGGAAAAACACAAAATTTAAACATATATTAATATTTAAAAGTTCCTCATTACAAATATTTTCACATGTTCAATTTTATAGCAAGTAAAAATAAACATTAACTATTGTCAAAAATAATCATATTTATGCCACAATAAAATTAAAAACAATTAGAATTATAAGATAAAAATCACTTATTAATCTTGCACATAAAAATATGAAAAGATAGAATATAAAAAATGGAACAAAATGATGAAAAATTGGTTCACAAAAACTTTGCACGTGCCCCCACGCTCCAATGTACCATTTTTTTATATTTATTTTTTAAGGTTTGGGATGACGCCGTATATGGATCGTCCCTGACCCTTATCGGGCCCATGAGTTGACCTGCTTGAAACTCAGCGTCTGACTGTCCATTTTCGACGATGCTTGAGAGGTTTTCTTCCATTTTTCATGCTATATGGATTTCCAATACCCATTTCAACAAAAATACTCTAAAACCCGAAAACTTCTAACCTATTTTGGCCATTAACGAACGACAAAAAAACTTCAAAATATCTCACCCAAAAAGGAGATTCATTTGCCCAAAACAAAGTTAAAAGCCAACAACAGTAACCAAAAACAATTTCTACACCTTCAATGCATCATTTCAAGATTATTCATGTCAAAAACAAGTTGAGAAAAAAATGGATACATACCCATATACAAGCCCTAAAATCAAATGACCATGTAATTCTAATACCAATTGTTATTCATAAATGTAGTGAGCAATAACCACAATATATAGAACTGAATCCATTAATGTAATGTTCGATTTTTCAATCAAGATCCACATTCTATTTAGAACAAACTAGACAATAAATGTACATACCTCCAAAGTTGGGCATAGCGTCTTGATTCATTTTCTCCATTCAAGAGACTACAAACCTATCAAAACCCAATAAGTGTGTGCAAGAGAGAGCTTATGGTAAAAAATCCTTTTAAACTATCACACACATACATAGAAAAACACATTCTCGCCCATATGTTATATTTATAACATGTTCTACCTTAAAGGGTAGAATGAGACTAATTGTGTCATTTCATAATTGTGATGAACTACGGTTTAATGAGCTAACTTATAATTATTAAAATATTATCATGTGCCTCAAATGTAATTAATAAATTATTAATTATCTCATTATGATTATTAAATATATATTAAGGGATTTAATTAATGGTTGTGAATATGAAATTATTGTCGTGATTATAATAGTCCATGTCATCTCTTAAAGATGAAATTATTGTCGTGATTATAATAGTCCATGTCATCTCTTAAAGGGCGTGTACTCCATTAGATAATGATGCTTTTATTAAATGTAAAAAGCTACGGCCTTTTTCTTTCTCTGCTCTGCTTTTTATCGTACCCAAGCAGTACTTCTTAAAGTTTTGCTGCATTCCAGGGTGGCTTTAGCGCACTGCAAACCTAAAAGTTCACTTGACAATTAAGAAAGTTTGAAACTTTTTTCGTTTTTTGAGGGGATGAAACTATTTTATTGGTTACTTAAAAGGATTCTGAGTCGTCGAGATAAGGAAAAAAGTTCTAATTCAGCTAGAGCTTAACGATGTGTATTACTTTCCAACTTGCCAATGACATTGGTGATCTTATCTAGAAACTGAAGAACAAAAACAACCAGTCTATACTTCATTGGTGCGCTTGATTATGCAGCTTTATCTTAATTAGCAGGGAAGTTGTTTTCAAATTATATAAAAACTGAACAAGCTGAAATAATATATTCTTTGTCTGTCTAATTGCACCTCAGATTTAAGATTCTAAAGTCAAATACTAGTTGCTTAAGCTAATATTCTTTGGTAGAATATTTGAAACTGATCAAATTTTGATAGAAGTATTAATTTTTCGGAAACTCCACTTCTCAAAAGATTAAGCATCCACTGGACAAACTATAATCAGATTGTCATTAACAGGATAGCTCAACTCGGAAGCTTAAACAAACTACTTCAAATTCCACAGATGTAGACTAACATGAAGTCCAGCAACTTAGTTCAGTTTCTCAAGTTTCTTTCTATGGTTTCAACATGTTCCCTGTACGTATCCCAACATTCCTGACTCATACCATTGAAGCTGAAAAGTTGCTGTTAAACGGATATGAATTGACAATGTAAGAGTTAACCGTAGATTACAGTCTTTGGTTCTCCAAGTAAAGGTTGATCAGGTTACAATACCATAGTATAAATTACCAAATTGATAAGTAGTAGAATCCAGAAAAACCAGAATGGTGTTGGCTGCATCCTTGGCACAAGCCTCCAAATATCGAAGTGTGGGATCAGGCTTGCCAGGGTTCTTGAAGTCAAAGAACCTTCTGTTGAAGGTAATAATGCACTGAACAAATCATAAAGGGTGTGAACCTGTGACACATCAACTACTATGAAGGACAGACAGATAAGATCTCACTAGTAACCATTCTGATCTTTAACACACTGTTCATGAAGGACAAACATATAAGATCTCACTAGTAACCATTCTGATCTTCAACACACTGTTCATGAAGGACAAACAGATTGTGAAGAAACTCGAATCAGATAAGATCTAACTAGTACTCGAATCAGAGGTGGGTCTATACCTTATCAGCCATTGTAGGCAAAAGCCGAAGGCCTTAAACTTTCTATACCTTATCAGAAGAACACTTCATAGTGTTGTACTTTGTGTCAGATAACTAATGATTTGACTCAAGCTATAAGTTTATTTTTATTTTCAGCAGCAGACATGAAAAGAACAAAAAAAGTAATTTTCATGGCCCATGCAGGTTTCGAACCTGCGACCTTCGCGTTATTAGCACGACGCTCTAACCAACTGAGCTAATAGGCCAGTTGAGAACTTGCTACTTTATTCCGTACAACTCATAAAAATAATTTTCTAAAATACTTAAAAAGGCAAATATATACAAAATATTTTTTTCAATAATTTAAAAACTGAGTCGTAAGTTAAACCGATATGATAAGAGTTTTAAGATTTAAAAAATTCTATCGATATTGGACCGTCATAAAATATGTTAAATATTAAATAAAATTAAACAATTTGAAATATAAATAATTTGTATTCTTATAAATTATTTTTAAAAAGGGACAAAATTTTGTAATAAATATTAGTGTATTATTTAGTATTCTATTACAATTTAAAAATTGTAATTTCAGAACATTGTCACTCTCCTAGCATAATATCAACATCATTTACTTTTTTTATAAGGGATAACAAATTAAATAGTAATTAAAATTTTTAGGAATTTTTTATTGCTAAATTTTAAAAAAAATTTAATTCAATAATTAATTTTTAAAATTTATATAAATCAGGTCAAAAATTACTGTTACTAATTTAAAGCGTCTATCAAATATCACGTAATGTTCATCTATTAGACAAATTAGTAAAAACGTTGATCTGATTTACACAAATTTTAAAAAAAATAGTCACTAAATTTGAAATTAGACACTTTGAATTTATTATCCCTTTTTATAACTAGTACACTGAGTTTTAATATTTACAAACTATTATTAATTTTAGTATCTTATCTAGTTAGTATGAAGATTTATGTAGAGAAAATAGATTTTTTCAAAACCAGAAACAAGACAGCTTTATAGGAATGTAAATGACATTCCAAGTTTCAAAGGGAAAGCTGTAGTAACCAATAATGTTTGTATATGGAGCAAATACAAGCAACTTCTTTTGTTTCTTGGAACTAACCATAGGTAGAAGAAGGAAGTAGCTAAGCAAGCTTTTTTATAGCAACTAAGAGTTGATTGCAGATTACTCCACCAATGCACTAGCTAGCGCTGATGTTCCTAATGGCTTGCCTCGTCCCATAGTGAAACCTCTGGTTCCATCAGGCATTCTTGGACCCCTTGAACTTTGTTTAGGAGATGCTTCATATTGTTGCAGAGAAGACAAGAGTAGGCCTCTTCCACCATGGCTTTGACCCCTTCCTCTGCTCTTTCCTCCGCCTCTTCCCCATCCCTTCTTTGACGATCCTGAGTTTTCTTCAGCCTGTCAAAAATGAAAATACAAGTACTCACACTTCTTTTCTGGATCCATCTCTACTGCCTCATTTGTGCATACATGTGATTCTTACATTACTTTCGGTGACACAGTCTGCATTGCTTAGGTGAGAGGGATCTTCAAGTTGTTCTTGACCAACTGTGTATTCATTATCAAAAGTGCCATCGAACTCTGACTTTCTGTTCTTTAGAACAGATTTTGGCTGCCATTTTTCAAGTATACAAACTTGTCAACTTTTCATTAAGCAGGACAATTCTCAATGAAATGAGTTTCAGGACATACCGAGCACCTAAGTAGCAGTCTTACACGGAGCCCTTTTCTCCAATTCCTTTCATCATTCAAGGTCTCAACCTGGTGAAATCAGAAAACTTTGATACACCGAGGAAAAAAAAAAAAAGGACACATAGCAGTTATGGAAGCCATAGAATTTGGACATACCGCTCTTTCAGCTATTTCTGGAACCCCAAACTCCACAAGTGCATGTAAATTGAAAATAAAGAATCATGAGAAATCTGCAAGTTATAGCATACAGAATGTGTCTTTAACTTATTATGAATACTACCTTGCTGCTCATTAAGAAATCGCTTTTGGAGCGGGACGAATTGGATTCTTGCGGATGACATATTCTGATGGTTTTCACACTGCTCAGGAAAGGAATATATGAGTAAGCAGCAACAGCAACACATTAACAAAGAATGTCCCCGGGAAAGAAACTTAACCTTCCAACCACACTGAATATTTTCTCGAGGTTTTGGTGAGAGTGATCTTCAGGCAAGTTCTCCACAACAACTGTACGAGACTGCAAGTCCTCTCTGTCTTTTTCTGTGAAAGGAATCTTGCGTTTTACCTTCTTGCCATCTTCACTTAAAACCTGAAACAAGAGAAACAACAAATCAAAGTTGTTTTGAGAATGCCAAAAAGTTAACAACTCTGGCTTTTGATGCAGGAAAGTCTTGAGATTATTGTTAGCTAAAGAACTTACAAGCTTGGAAGAAGATTGGAGTGCCTGAGTAAGCAACTGATTGTTATTAGTCAGAGACTTCATTTTCTTTGTGGAGGCAATAACAGATACAGGAACTGTGGTAGAGGCCAAAAATGTATGAATGATTAGTGTTTCAATCAGTGCTATACACAAAACTCCTGCTAATGATTCTTACCATAACCTTCGGGATCTTTACTAATGTGTTTTGACATAGATTCATTTGCAAGTAGACTCATGTCACTAAACTGATACTCCACCTGTTCAACACAAAATCAATGCTTAGAATTGGAAGAAGTTCTAGATTATAACTGGTGATCTCGATTTTTTACAACCAGATGCATTCGCTTGAATTCAATGACGATCATGAACAAATGCCTTCACATAATCACATTTAAGATTTTCTTATATGAATGCAGGAATCAGATTTAATAGCATCATTTGGTTAGGTAATATGTACTTCACCAGTCACATAAACAGTCAGTAATATTTTTAATCCCTTTCAGAGTAATTGCAGAAACTCAGGAACCAAAAATCAACTCAGAACTCATTTGCTGGGATCAATAATCAACCTAAATTGGCAAATACTGCAAGAAGGTTGCATAAAAAACAGAACTTGATATCTACAAACAGAATTTCTGGCAACTGTCCTTGTCTAATCTCATATTTTGACGGAGACGAGATGATCCAGAAGAAGTTTTATGGTCAATAAGATTGAATCATGAGGATAAGACGCTTAATTGTAAACATCAAATTGATTAACACATCAGTCTCTGATGAATGCTATCAAAACTTGGCCAAGAACATTCATAGCCACAGAAATTTAACTGTTCTATGAATTGTCATTCAACTGACGACAGATATAACCAACCAAACCAAAAAAAAATGAAAGGAAGATTGGATTGAATGCATAAACAAAAAACAAGAAATTGCAAACCTCAATTTGATTAACACATCGGTCTCTGATGAATGCTATCAAAACTTGGCCAAGAACATTCATAGCCACAGAAATTTAACCGTTCTATGAATTGTCATTCAACTGATGATAGATATAACCAACCCAACCAAAAAAAAAAAAAAGAAGGAAGATTGGATTGAATGCATAAGCAAAAAACAAGAAACAAAACCCAGATCACCAAAAAAAAAATTCAATAACAAAAAAAAAGAAATTAAATTTCTGTGGCTATGAATGTTCTTGGCCAAGTTTTGATAGATATAACCAACCTATCAACACAAAAAAAGAAAGAAAGAAAGGAAGATTGGATTGAATGCATAAGCAAAGAACAAGAAACAAAACCCAGATCACCAAAAAAAACAATTCAATAACAACAAAAAAAAAGAAGAAGAAACCTGTTTGACGATCTTTTGACGAAGATCGTCAGTGAGAACATTGTTCTTGTTGGACTGATTAGGCACAGCGAGATTTTGATTAGAGATCAAAAACGATGAAGGATCTTGATCACCAACAAAGAACCAATCAGACCCATTAGCCGCACCAAGATAATGAAAACAAGGAATGAAATAGCCAGACACAGGGATTTGAGACGACGCATTTGATCTGGGCACAAACTCGGGGGCTTGAGCGTTGAACTTGAAGGACACACTCATATTACCACTACTACTGCCGCCACTACTACTACTACTACTATTACTACTGCTACAACTGTAACTTGGTTTACTTGTTTCTTTCATTTTCTTCTCTGTAAAGCTTGCTTCTTCCTTGATCTTTACCTCTGGTTCTGCTTGTGACATCTTTGTTTGATCACTTTCTTGGTCTGTGTTGCGTCAAGTTTCAATCTTTAACACTCTCTCTCATGTGGGTATGTATGTTCCTACGATTAAGAATGAATGAATGTGCTCTGCCTCTCTCTCTCTCTCTCTGTTCCTGAAGTTTAGTAACTGTATTGTGAGATATTGAATCCACATTTCGCGCCCAAATAGATGTCGCTTAGTACATGAGACCGTTGCTTTTGGGTTTTGACCAGCTTCTTTTTTATCTTCTTTTTTTGGAAATTTTGAATTTTTTAAACTTTAAAACTCTCGTCTTACCAATTTCAATTCTAGTATAGTTTTAAAAACATAGATTGATATGACTCCTATAAATGAGATCAATTCTCTTATTTTTGTTTCTGTGTGTCATCCTGTGCCTGAAATGATGGATCGATGATCTCAAGTATAGGGTAACACACAAAAACGGGAACAACCACCCTCTACCTCATATAAATGAAAATAACTAGTTATTGAACAAAATGTAAAGCTATTTATGCCAAAGAAAAATATTTTTAATAAAATATTTTGTAATTAATTAATTACTTATTCTTAATATAGGAGATGAAATTCTTTCACATAATTATACTCTATCCATGAATAAAGAATGTCTTCTTCGTGAAGTCATAAACAATGAATAATTACAACAATAGTTCACACATAATTTCATGTTTCATACTTTGTACGTGTTCCCTAACCATTTAGCCATTCAAATTTTATCATTAAGAGTGCTTAATAACAAAATTATTATTAATTATTGAATTGAATTTATTGCTTAATGTAAATTATCAATTAATTCAATAATTAATTTTAAATATATAATCAAATATTTTTAAAACTTTTCTTCACTTTGAAAAGTTTTATACGATATCCAACCTAATTTTTTAATTATCTAAATTCAATTCAAAATTTAATCAATTTACTAATATTTAAAAATCAGATTAAAAGTTAAACAAGTAAGACAAAAACTTTTAAGGTTGAAATGTTTAACTGATATTAGGCTATTATATTAACCCAAGAGATGTGGTTGAGTGAAAGGGACTCATCCATCCTTAACCAAAGATAAGGAATTCGATCATTGACTTTGGGTGTGGAGCAGCCTTAAATCCTTAGGCCAGCTGTCCCACCTTGTGAGGTGCTTACAAACCAGTAAGGAGATTAGTTACTGAGTCCGCCGGTAGATACCCTGATCTAGACAAAAAAAAAAAGACCATTATAAACTTGGTTAAAAATTGAATAAAACTAAAAATTTTAAAATATGATTAAAATAAACTATCATTACCGATTGAAAATTTTAAAGTTTAATTAAAAAAAAGTTGTTAAATAAAAATTAATTAATTTATTTTAGTTTATAAAACTAATTAGTTTACAAAAACCAACTTATTGTAAACAATAAGGGGTTATTAAACTAACCCTATCGGTTAGGTTTTTTTAATCATTGTAATTAAGGATCGGTTTATTTTCATTAACACTTTTTTTACCACCACCACACTTTAAGGGCTATAGACATATTCTCAATGGGCCTAAGATGGTAAACGTCTGGTTTGGGTTTGATTTAGGATTAAAGTCAGACTTGGGCCTCTTCCCAATACCCAAAAAAGAAGAGAAACTTAAACCCAAGTATCAACCTTTAACAAGATTGAAGTAAGTTCAGAGCCATGAATCAAAGTCTTAGCCTTTTATTTATCACTCTCGTCATCATCTTCGAAACACACACCTTGTAGACTATGCCACAGACACTATGAATTACCCTACTGTATAGGAAAACAATCATTCATCATAAGGTTTTGGTAGCCATGCGAGCTCCAAACTCATCAATAACAACAAAGTGAAAACATAGAAGATGACCAGTCAAAAGTAGTATTGGCAAGTACTCAAAATCAAACCCCATACTGTCCTATCATAGGTAACACCTTTATCCACTGCTATTATATCATTGAAATTAATCATACACTTGAAGATGACATCTCATGTCGTGTCCAAAATTTGGAGATCCACTCAAATTCTCATTGTTCTACTTGTTAAGGCAAAGAGAAATTGAACAATTCAATTTGATCAATACTCTTAATTGTATAAATTTGATTCAAAAACCCATTTGAGGATTCTTTAAACATATATATATATTTCTTTCAACAGCTTAAATTAACAATAATAATAATAATTACTCATTAAAAATCTCGCTAAAACATAAAGTTTGGAGAAGCCTTGTAGTATACAATCTTAAGGTCTGGAGAAGTATTGTATTATGCAGTCTTGACCTTAACTGGTAGAAAGACTATTCCGATTTTCAACTGCTTAAACTACTTTTAAGAAACAGATATGATCATGGAATCCTAAGTAACATAGTTGATTAAATTAGTAGGAATCATGTGTAGCTGATCCATGGTTTCCAATTTCAACAACCCAAGATCCATATGATACTAATTGAATATTCAATTGGTAAATGTACTACTAATATTCTCCAACATATTAATTCAATATAAAAAATGGGGACAAAATCCTTGACTTGAAGGATTGGTAACAATATAGTTTAATTTTATGATTTTTTTACACTAGTAATGATCCTCTCTAGCTGGTCAATGAAGGAATCTTCAATTAGGAGTGGTTTTGTTAGTGGGACCAATGACATTAATCTTGATCTTATCTACCATTTAGTTGTAGTTGCTAATATTTTATAATTTATTTCTTCCGAATCAAACGAGACAGAAATTATTTTCTTTCTTTTAAATCTACGACAATAATAATCCAGTAAAAATTGTACTGATATACAAAATTTAGAAGGATCAAATAGTACAGACTTTATCTCTAACTAGTAAAGAAGTTGTTTCCGAATGACCCGCATGTATTATATTTAAAGTAGCTTATTAGATCCATTTGGAAGGAGAATTTAATGAGAGGTAGCGTCATTTTCACTCACTTCCTTCACCAAACAATATATACCATATTTAAAGTAGCTATATCATTGTGGGCTCCTTCATTATATTTTGTCCATAAGATTCTCTCTATTATTTTTGTTTGTGAGATAGACTGTTTTGTCATGCACACAAATCAAACACAAGCATTGGGTTGTGTTTTCTTTTTAATTTTGTTTCCTTTCAACTATTATTATTATGATGGGTTAGGTGAAAGGCTATAAACATTTGGACTTTTAGGTGCTGACTAATTAAGAACTTTGTTTGGGGACTCCATGATCATGATCACTAGTACTTTACTCCTTCACCTGGCACAACATGATATATATGCTTACCAAGTTGATTCTGGCACCTGTATCGTTATGCTTACAAGCTGTTTTGCTTAATTATGAGTAATTTTTTTCCCAAAATAGAAAGAACCAACTTCTTGGTTTTAGAGAATATGCAAATTGGTCATGTCATTAGAGGGGAAGAATTGGCTCAAGGGTTAGGAAACAGTCAAAAACCGAATCTTGATGTTGGAGTGAAAATCAGGATTTATAGCATTAAATATGCACCTCGTTGTTCACAAGTGTGTGATCTGCTATTAGGCCTGAGGTCATTTTCTGTTTTAGCAAAAGTTTTCCAAACAGATCATAAGTGTGAAATATCAGAAGTTGTAATTTATGGGTCTTGAACAATGAAAAGCTCTTGAAACAGTAGATGAACAGAAGAAAATACAAGAACAAAATCCTCTTATTCTTCTCAACTAATATAGATAGGTCTGGATCTGGTTTTGTCATCATGTACAACCAAAACACTTTCATGTACAGCCAAGAAGCTTTCATCTATTAATTGTACATTGAAATAATGTCTTTGGTGGCATGTTATGCTCATCCAAGTAAATCACAATAATTCTCATTATGTCACACTCATGATCCTAGCATGCAACTTTTTATACCAAGCGTCCCCAATTTTAATTCTTCACGACGAATCTTGAAGGGAACACCAACATTGAATCCTATCTAACCCAAGTACTGTCATGGTGACCAAAGCATGAAGATGAGTGAGGTGTGAAAGTTGATTATGGTTGGAATTACCTTTTTCTTGGAAGGGTTTGCGTGATTTGCTATGTGATACTGAGATAAGAAAGAAAATTTATACTGAACAGGAAAAAAGGTTGCCTTTTCTCCACAAGGTTTCTTATCCATCAGAGTTAGCAATGCAACGACAAAGTTTAGAATGAAAAGATATGAGTTTTGATCTCATGAATCTTTTGGAAACAACCAAATCAGGATGGGACGAGATGAAATGTTCCTAGTCATCGTTTAATTGCTTTGGAAGACAGCAAATTGGACAAAAGACTTGGAATCTTTAAATAATTCCAGATTCAGAGATGGTGGATTGCTTCAAGAATCATTTTTTAATCTTTGTCTTTCTGGGAACTGCTTGAGAATGTGTGGTCGTTAGGCTAAAGAAAAATTCTACAGCTTTTCGTCGTTCTCCACAAGGAAATTCACCAAACCTAAAGAAAGATCAACTGAATCCCCAAACAACTTCAAAAGGTGGCATCTTGTGAATGTCAGCTAATTCCACCTGCATTTTCTGCTGTTCAGCTTTCTAAAAACCATTCTTCGGAAGCTCACATAGACTAGAAATTATACATCAAATGTTTCATTAGAATAGGTTAATTTCCATAGAATGAGGATAAGTTTGTTTGTTATGATAATCATATCATCATAGATTTCTTATGCCAATTCCGAGAAAATACAGAACTCAATGTCAATTCACAAGAAAAGCTAAACCTGCAAAATTTCACATCCTCTATCACACTCTCAAGATCCCCGCTCCATTATGTAAATATATAGTATTATTTCTGTGTTCATATGATCCTCCCATGCGTAATTTTATCTGCAAAATTCATGGTGGATATATCCTATACATCATCTTTGCCCGATCTTTGAACATGGCTTTTCCAGATGTAACCCTCAGATTTTGCATCTTCATCATCTTCCATGCTGTCGCCTCCGGTGTTTCCAGCTAATTGGAAAGGACCTTGAGGAGAGCCGGATTGTGAACTGGCAGCCTTTGCAGATTCACCATATTGATCTTGGGACATCCATAAACCCCCCAAAACAACTACAGATTGGTTTGCAGAGCTAGCTGAAGTTGGTGGCATTCTTCTTGTATGAAGTCGATACTTCTGCAAGATAGTAAAACATTATCGATCAATCTTCTGCATCAATTAGAAGTATTCACATCTTCAACACTAAGAAGCAAAGTAAATTGTTAAAACAATTCCAACATTTTCTTTCACTATTCTCACGCTTCCCCAGATCAAACAGCAACAGTGCAAGGTAGAAAACGAAGAACTCACTTGCAGATGACTCTTTACTTCATCATTGGTCAAGCCATCAACTTGCATAAGCTCTCTAATTTGCTTTGGAGTAGCAACTGCAAAATTTAAAGAAAAATCAGTTTGGATAGAACTTGAGCCATACCTCATAAATATAAAACAGCACGGAATGGAAAATTTTGCTAGTACAATCAACACAGGACTTGCATACGAATTCAAGTTTAAAAAGACATAACATACTAACCTTGGCAACCTCCAAGTTGCTGTAAAGCACTGACAAACCGCCGGTGCAACTCAGGTGACCAGCACCTCCTCTGCTTCCTGGAAGACTGTTGCTGACATGATTGAGGTCCATTTCGTATATTTGACTGGGAATTAGGAGCAGAAGATGAAGCTGATCTACTGCAGTTGAATCTTGAACCAGCAGAGCTGGATTCCTCCCTCAAGTTCTTGATTCCAGGAGTCAGAAGAGAGAGACCAGGAACTGGTAATTCCTCTTTATCACTACCATGCTTCTTTGATAATACAGAGCAAGACTTCAACGGAATTAGTGCTCTTCCTCCATTTCTGTTCTTGCAGGCCTGGATTGCATCATCATTTCCACACTGATTCCCTTTCTTTGAAGTCTATCAATCAAAAGAGGGAAAACAAAAATCAATTTCCATTTTATAGTTCTCCTGTTGTATTAAAAAGTTTGAACTTTGAGACGCTTAAGATATGTTTCACATCAATTTTACTCGTTTCCGAATTAGCTTTTATACCTTAGACTCTAGTTCGGGATTTGGTTTTGAATCAAAGATGGATTTTTCAGTAGATGTCCGATCATCAGTGTTCCATAACTGAACAGAGCTCATCCAGTTTTTCTTGTCTCTAGAGTCCTTCTCCTTCATTTCACCATTTTCATTGTCATCACAGTTTTTCTTCAATGGAATGAACTCTTCTAACACTGGTTTACTCTTTGATGCTGCGCATTGCATTGCCTCTTCTTTCAGAAATAGAATCGCTGCAATGAAAGAAAGTCTAAAAGGATCAAAAATCACATAATCGGTCTAACAAACCATTAAACATCCAACGAAGAACAAATATTCACAATCATCTTTAAAGAAGGAGAAAAATAAATCTTTTGAATCGACCTATTAAGGCGATGTAAACCCATTATCCAAAGTTCTCATCCCGATCAAAAACAACCTAATAAGAGCGAATAAACCCGTTTTGTTGAAATCTCCATTACATTGCTTAAAAACACGATAGTTCAAGAAACCAACCATCGTTCAAGAGGAGCATGCAAAGAGGGAGTTCGCGTTTAAACGCATCGATCTTCCTCATCTCATCTTCCAAAACCTTTACAAAACCATCAACTCTAGAAACCTTGTCGGAGACATCTCCGATCACCGACAACTCCTTAAGAAAGTCGCTGACAGTCTTAGGAACAAAAGTTGGCCTGAAATCCAAGCTCAGTTCAGGTGGTGGAAGAGAACCCATTTGAATACAATACCTCCCCAATTCCTCAACACTCTCTTTTCACCAAATTACCCAACCAAAACAATGTATACAATCAAAGACCAAAGCTTTAGAAAGAGAGAGAAAGCGGCAAAGAAAGTAGAGAGAGGGGGAAAGAAATGGCGAGATCTACATGAATATATAGAGAAAGAAGAAACTAGAAAAGGGTTTGGCTTTTTATGTGGGTTTTGTTTGGGAAAGCGGAAAAGAAAAGTTCTTTTTTGTAGAGAGGGAAGGAAAGAGAATGTGAAGGAAAATGGAGGAAACGGAAGGAAAATAAATGGAACTGAGGATGAGAAGAGAAGATAGAGAGAATCTATAAGTGGGTGTGTATTATCATTCTCTTTTTCTCCTTTTGTATGTAATTTTTCAAAAAGATTAATTGAAAAACGAAAAAAGTAAGAAAATCTATTTCGGGTCGTCGCATATTTTATCTTCCAGTTTAGATTATATTCAGTTTTTAACTAGTCGTGTGTTATTTTTATGTTTTATTTTTTAGTTTAATTTATTTTTATAATTTTTGTTGTTAAAAATTAATAATTTCGTTAATTAATCTGTAATTTTGTAAATTAATAATTTCTTATAAATT